>JANQAP020000209.1:552184-562579 GCA_026874005.2 Erythroxylum coriaceum | reverse complement strand
CAAAAAAAAAAACCCAAACATTGATTGTTTCAAAAGTTAACCGAACACTCTCTGTGGGATCGACCTAGACTTACCACTAGCTATAGTTTAGGTGTAGTTATTTTGTGTAGTGTTAAGATGCGCTACGTTAATCTTATACATAATTTGATAAGTTTCCAACTAAATGAACTTTATCAATGTATAAATTTCAATGGTGAAATACATTAAATAGTTAACTTCATAGAAACCACTTTTAAGATAAGAGATAATTAAATATCTATAAGAATATTAATTGAAAATGAAGGTAGATGTACAATCCCTATATAACCATTTTATGCTTAAATTTATCTTCATCCAATGATTAACCTTAGTTTGTTGGACTGATAAGACTTTTAAAGTTATAACCATATTTTCCTTTACGAATAGTCCCCATTGTTAAGTTGATTGATTGCAACTTTTTTTCTACTTACTAAGAATACATTAATTTGTTGTATAAATTCTCATAATAGATTTGACTCTAACCTAGAGGATTTAAGTGGTCCTATTTTTATGACTCTGTGTAACTCTTATAATTCATGTCATGATCTATTTATATATATGATTTCTCAATCCTTATATATGAAATATGAAATAGACTAAAAAACTGGCATATTTCTATCCAATCACAATAAGTAATCATCCATAACTCATGATAAAACTCAAGTCTTTCATTAAACTAAATAAGCAATCAAAAACAATAGTTTTAGGGTTCATCCTATCAAGATATATCTTAATTTGGTTTATGATAAGATGAAAAGAAAAACTAGTAATAATCACGTAAGAAAACATAAATAAAAGAAGTCATTCTTATGAACTATTGAAATCATGATTTTCTTTGGTTAAATCTTGATGGAATCCCCTCTCTCCAAAGGTGCTTAATTCTTTTCCTAAAACGCTCTAATTTAGCTCCTTATGTTTGCTCTCTCATCTCCCCCTATATTTAATTCTCTAAAAGCTTTCTTTTATTCTTATGAAATCATAAAATTTTTTAAGTATCTTACCAAATATAGATCTAACATGAACTCGTATTGTGTCTATATTTTTCATAACTGTGAAAATTATTAATTTACTTAAAAATCACTACTAGCACGAGTCCCCGATATAGATTTGTGTTATCCTTGTGTTGTTTTAGTAACTTCTCAATCGTGCATATGAGGGTTCTTGTTGAGAACACGATCTGAATGGCACGAATACGTTCAAACTATGTTCCTTTATGTGGTAAGTTGTTAAAGAAGCATAATAGACTAGTAACCTACGCAAAATAAAAACTAGATCGTGTTTGACCCGCGTTTTGAACATAGATGCTTGTTCAACCTACGTTCATCCAAATTCGTGCCAAAAGTTGTCCAACTTAACTCTTAACTTATAGGAATTCATTCCTTCTTTATGGGGAAGATAAAACAAGGATTGAAAACAAAATATTATACTGAATACTAAATCATATGAAAATCACCAAAATTCAAGTAAAATGTTCACAAAATCATACTAAAAAATATAACCTAATTAATATTTATCAACTTAACAAGAAAGCAATCGTAGATCTTAGGAACTTCTATTCAAGTACCTGAAAAATCTTATTTTAGACAACATAATTTTCTATGAGGATTGCCATCTTCTATTTGATTCAATTCACAAAAAAGGGAAAATGGAACAACTTTCTCTCTTAAGGACGAGGGTGATATGAGAGTAAATTCAATTGGGAACACCAACAAAATGCTGATTGCTAAAAGGAAATGGAAGCTCTTTATAGAGTCAATTTGAGTCAAGTGGTTGCATCCTTATATTTTAAAAGGATTGAAGCTTCTGAGAAATCAAAGATAACCAAAACAACTTTTGGACTGTTAATCAATCGTTGAAATTATAGAACATCATGAACCAAAAAAGGAAATTCATCATTGGGAATTGAAAATAATTTGGTCTTAGCTTAATAATTGGAATAAACTAGGTCCTCTTCAGATGATTCTTGGATTTGATAATCTCATACTTTCATTCCTTGAAAGCCAAAGTAGAAGTGATCATACCTGGTGAAGAATACCAATGCAGATATAGAGGATTTACCACAATCACGAGCTCTCTTCCTGATTACAGACCAAACATGGAAGCTAAATGTAAAGATAACCTGGAAGAGGCACAACTCTAAAAGCTTTACTACTAAAAAATGTTCGAGAAAATTATCCGTAACACTCCTACCAACATCTTGTGTAACCTTTACAACTTAGTCCCTCAAATAAGTCACCTTTCATTCAATTGCTATTTCTTGAACTCATTTTGAATCCAATCTTGAATGCTTAGAAAATAACAGGTCTATGCTTGTGGAATAGACTAAGCAGGTAACATATAATTACAAAGACGATTTAACTGCTTTCAAACTTTTCTTAGTTGTAACACCTAAGTGATATGGAGGGAAAATAATACAAAAATGTTCTAAAATAAAAGTCGGAATATGAATACATTCAAATGGATCACAGAAATTATAGTTGCGAATGAAGTTCATACAAACATGAGCACAGAGCTAGACACACAACGATCATATAATTTAGCTTCTGTTGTTACTTGGTTCACTTTGCACAAAATGTAACGAGGTTCTGAACTTGTTGCACTCTGAGACTTGCTTTGAGTTCAATATATTCCTTCCATCTTTAAAAAACAAAGAATGCTTCGAATTTTACATCAGTTGCTGAAACATGGCTTGCATTATTACTGGATCATTAAGCAAGCAAATCATAGTTTGCGCCTGAAAGCACAATAGCGACAGAGGCAGATATATTATTACTTTCAACACATCAAATCCATCTCCCCACTCTAACGTTATGTTTTCTCCTTCGATAGTACACACTCTACAGGCTTGGACAACTTCTTGGCTTACTTAACATATTTTCTACGTTTCAGTTTCTTGATCACCCTTTTCTTCTTTAGCTCAGCCCTACTTCTAAGCTTTTGCAATTTTTGTTTTCCACCCTCTATATCAGCTTGGATGACTTTCTCTCTTTTGTCATCCGATAGTAAAGCTAACTTCGCAAATTTCTTGGGACTTACAAATCCAAGTTTTTCAGTTATCTCCTTAAATGCAGGAACAAGGCCACGCCTCATAAAAAATCCATCAATGAGCTGCATTGAGTTCAACTCAGGAAGAGATGGAACATTTTTCAACTCCAGGTCCAAGCAGAATGGGGAATCCTTTAACCACATTCTCAATGAGTGGGCCTTGGCTACAAGGAGCCCACTCCGAGTTTTACAAGGAAGAAATGGGGATCCCATCTCCCAAAGGCACGCTTTCAAGGTGCTGTTAAGGGAAACCATGTTGTATTCAGCTGTGCCGGTTATCAAAACAACAGATTTTGGAGATGTTGGACAACCCTGTAAGGATGCATCCTGCCACATAGAGAAAGCATTACCATGTTAGTCTATAAAAATCAATGGTAGAAAAATGGTGCCACTCTTTTTACTGCAATTATCACTATGCATAAAGCAGTCATATGGAGAGGTCAGTATTATAATATCATTGCGTATGATAGATAAGTCTTGCACCAAAAGTATGATATGTTTATGAAGCTCGTGTGTATATTCACAAAAATAAAAAAACAAAAAAAATCACAATCTTCAGTTCACTTACACATGAGCATAGATGCAAACGGATGCAATAGGAAATAGGCAAACTGTTATCTGAATGTCCATTGTTTTGTGTTTACTTTATGCAATTGCATGCAACTCTCAACATATCAATCATATGGCTGCACCTTCATGTAGAAATAAAGGCATCAGCAGAATTGCAATTAGACTATAATAACCTTAAATGGGAAAAAGCTTTATGATGCAAGGATTGTATTCTTTTAGATCATTTCATGATCTTTTTTCTTTTTTTATCCAATTGGAAATGTTATAGCATTCCTTTTTCCACACAACTAGGGTGATACCTCTCTTATGCTTATGAAAATCTCTGTTTTGGTATTTTTCCTGAAAATATCAAAGCACAAGGGATCCTGTTGTACTTTCTCCACTTTTGATCAGGGAACATACGAAAGACAGCATATGTCGGAGAAGAAAACTTGCCTGCATGAGATCTAGCCATAATGTAAGACCAACAAGAGCGGCACCACCAGACAACTTCCTAAAATCAGCCCCCCAATCGTTTTCAGCTACACTGCACTTGAAAGACGAAATGCTGGTAATTAAATGGTAGAAACATTTGGTGTCCATAATAAAACTGGAATTAGAAAAGGGAACAGAAACAAACTTTTAAATTTGCAAGTTAATTCAACTAAAGAACATTCCTTTAATTTTCATTTTAAGGTTCCCTATTATTAACAAAAAAAAAAAATTTATGAAAGGAATCTATCAGCAGCTACCGGAACACATCACGGCTATAGATGCCCCTCTTGACTGCCAATTGGAAAACCCATGAAGCAGTAGCTCGAAGCTCAAATGCCCACAACAAATCCTCCAAGGAATTAACAAAGTTGAAGGCAGCATCATCTTCCGAAGTCTGCAGCATCTCTAGACAATTATCCACTTCGGAAATAAGTAATGAATTTTCCATCACAAGCCTGCAAAAGAAGAAGCCCTCAGGAAGATGGTAATGGGAATGCACCAAATAAGATCATAGTCTCATTTGTTGTTATTATTTAATTGATACCTCATGGGAAGGTCAAAACCAGTTTCTTGTAGAGCTTTTAAAAGGATAATTGCTTCATTTGTCAGCTGGGATAAACTTGCAGCTCTAATGAAACAGGTCCATATTCTGTGATCTGTCTCAATGCCCTCTTTGTTCATTTCATTAAGTTTCTGAATTCCCATGTTGTAATCTCCAAGTTTGAGATAAGCATCAATGACAGAACAATATGGCAGTGTGCTGATACTCATATCTGTTTCTTTCAAATTATTGAGCACCTTTTCAGCCTCCTGTGGATTTCCAGAGGAGCCATATGATGTCATAAGCAAGTGCATTGTGGCAATACTGGGTACTATCCCCCTTTCTTTCATCATTCTTAATAGCTGTTCAGTTTTCGAATAATTTCCAGAATTTCTAGATACTTTCATCATTAGGTGATAAAAGGAACGATCCAATTTGTACCCTTTTGACAATAACTCTTCAAAAAGTTCCTCAGCTTGCTGAAACAACTGCAGCTTACTAAAAGCTGAAATCAAACTTTTGTAGGTATCCACTTTAGGGTCTAACCCTACCCTTCTCATTTCATGCACGAGTGATAAACCTTCCTCTGGTCTCCGATCTCTGCAGTACATCACAATCAATGTATTGTAAGTATCATCATCTGGTATAAGTCCATCTTCCTTAATCCGCTGGTAAACATGAGTTGTCTTTCTAAAATCATCTATTCCAGTATATAACTTCAACATAGAATTCCATATTGCAAGATCAGGCCTGAATCCTGCCTCTTCCATCTCAGAAACCATGGCCTCAACATCCCTTACTCGATTTCCCCTGCATAACAAACCAATCATTGTCCTGTAAAGATGCATGGTAGGATAATAACCAGCAGCCTTCATTCCATGGTATATCTTCTTCACTTCAAATATATTCTCTGCCCTTGCAAATGCATCAAGCGTCAGTAGAATAGAACTTTTACTTATCTTAAAACCCATATCTTGCAATTCCTGAATAACAACATACATCTCATTTAGTCTGCCATCTACTATTAAAGCTTGCAAAAGGCCATTAATGGAATCTACAGTTGGAGAAGGACCATCTCTCATCATTGTATTAAACACAGCCCTGGCCCGCTCGTAACAACCACTTGCAGCATAAGCTTGTATCAAGGCATTCCAGACCCTACGATCCACAGTGATACATGTTTGCCTAAGATTTCCCACCATGCTCTCTGCTCGCTGCCAAATTTTTAATTTCCCATAGGCTTCAATCACATGAACATAGATGGAGATATTATCAATTTGTTTGCCTTTCTTCAGTGCCACATCAATCATATTTTGGGCCATCTCGGGGAACTGCAGCTTGCAGTACAAAAGCATCATTCTCTCATACAGAGATTCATTAGGTTCAACACCATAGAATTTCATGTCAGAAAATATTTGAGAAGCTTCAGCCAAGCGCTCATTTTCTTCACAGCACTGAATCAAGGATTCATACATCATACAACTCCCTGTAAAAAGTCTGCATGCTCTGCTACAACCATATTCCTCTAGAGCAGCATCCAACTGCTCAGTCTGGCAAAGCATAAAAATTATAGCCTCTGTTATCAATTGATTGGATTTGGAAGAATGCTTCTTCAGGAACCCAAGCAACTCAAATGCTTCAGAGTGCCTACCAGAAGAGCTATATGATCTTAAAATAGACAACAGATTCTCACCATCTAGATCATTGCTGTCAATCATAGCCAATCTCAGCATTTCAGCAGCTGTGTCATAACATTCAGCACTAACAAGAATTGAAGATATAGCTTGTGGTTTCATACGACAAACTTCCTGCATATCTCTGACTATATTTTCAATATCTTCCACTTTACTTTCCTTTTTGAGAGTTCGGAGGAATACCTCATATAGAGCAAGATCTGGAGTGATACCATCATGAATCATTTCTTTATATAGCATCATTGCTTTATTTGTAACATTAAATCTTAGAAATATATCCAACATAACAGAGTATGCCAGCTGATCAGGTCTAATTCCGGACCTAAGCATGCAGTTAAAAGTTTCTTCTGCCTCCACTCGCATCCCAGCCTTCGCATATCCACATATCAAGGCACTGTAAGTTCTCAAAGTAGGCTTAACTCCAGCATTCAACATCTCTGACATCACCCTTGTGGCTTCTGCTATCTTATTTGTTTTCCCAAGCGAATCAATCAAAACAGTGTAAGTAATGGCATCAGGATTTCGACCTGATGAATTCATTTCTCTATAAAGCTGCAATGCCAGATCATAATGGCCTTGTTTTCCATACATGTGGATAAGAGTGTTATATGTCATCTCATCCATGATAAATCCCATTTTAACCATTTCCTCACATATTTCTTTCACCTTATCAATATTACCTACTCTTGCAAATGCGTACAACAATGAATTGTATGTCACTGCATCTGGAAAAAATCCTTTGGTCTCCAATTCATTAAAAAGCTGTTGGGCCCTTCCTGACAATCCACATCTTCCAAAAACCGATATCATAGAATTGTAAGTCCAAAGATCAGGTTGACAACGATGTCTCTCCATATCATCAAAAACTTTCATGGCCTCATCCAAATTTGATTCTCGAGAACAAGCACTAAGAAGAGTGTTATAGGTAATTATATCGGGTTTAAGCCCTGATCTCCTAACCTCATTCAAAAGCTCAACAGCCAAATTTGGTGTCATTGCACCCACCTTCATTCGAGCATTTATCAAAGTATTGAAACTAACAAGGTCTGGCTGACATCCTTTCTGGCGCATCAAATCAAGCAGTTCTTGAACCTTATTGAACCTTGCAGATCTTGCATAAACGCCCATGATGGCGTTGTACACTTGCACAGTAATACCAACCGAGGGCTCTGCCCTGGTGAATATTTCCACAGCTAGGGATTCCTGGTTTGCCTTTCCCAGGACAGCCAGTATTGTGGCAAGCATTCGAGCATTAGGGGAATACCAATGGCGCAAATTTAACCATTCATAGACCTCCAACGCACGCTGCCAGTTCTGCCGGCCAACCCATTTCACTACAAAGCAGAAGTCTGTTGGTGTCATCTGCACCTTCCTGTCATCCAACACGTTGGCTACAAACTGGTCTGGTTTCAACTCTAAAATCTTATCAGTCAAGAATTTTACCCTCTCTCTCCAATCTTTGGCCCTTTTGAGGGCAAGTTTGCTCACTTTCTTAACCCTAGTTCTGCTACGTCTGCCCAGTTTTTCTTGAGTCTCATCATCCATCTCCAAAGACTCTGAAGTGGTGACAATCTGGTCCCCATCATTTTCCTCAGAATCGGATACTTGTTCTACTAAATGGGTAAATGGTGGCGAAGAAACAGTGAATTGGTTAGAAGGTGAAGGGCGAAATTCAGTGAGTTTAAGATGAGGCCATCTCACAGACGGAGAAGCTCTGCTATAGCTAAAATTGTGAGAGGTATTGGTCTTCTCACAAACAGAACTCACTTGGTGTTCTTTAGCAGTAGGAGAGGAAGTAGCAACAGCAGAACAAGAGAGAGAGTTGGTCTTGCATACCTTTGAAGGGGATGATACTATGGTAAGGACACCAGTACATGACATGCTCGCACCTCCCCACCCAAACCTTAAAAACTTATCTTATCAGAATCAGACCACCATACCACCATTTGTATTTGGCGTGTGTAATATCAGTATTATCACATCAACTTTCTCTTAGGAATAGTCTAAATTGAATTCAGTATTGAATTGTTATTTAAAAACAAAAAAAAAAGGTTCCATTCATACATATAATTAAAATTTATTCTCTTTATAAATTGAATTCATTCCTTTAAGTATCATAATTAAATTCACTCCTCTAAGCTCCACGCCTTATCTTCCCCCTCTTCTCTTCTCTATTTACCAATTGTAAATCCTGGATTACGGTCTCCGTTGCTAAACTTTTGATTTATGTTTAATTGTAAACTAGTTGGAAACTTTTTCTTTCCACATGTTATATTCTTTATAATGTAATAATATAATTTTTTGTTTTATCCTACTTGATCTTTTCCGTGGGTTCGGCTGTAGTGTGTTGTGACTTGTGAGTTTTAACTTTTAATAAAAATATGTTTAATTAAATTTGTAATTTTTATTTTTAGTTATAATTTTTCTAATTTTTATAATTTATGAATATGAAAAATTAAATTAAATTTTCTATTTTTATATAAAAACATTTAACGCACATAAAAATTCTAATATTAAAATTAGTTATTTTTATAATTATAATTATAATTTTATAAAATTTCTCTTTTTTAATTCTATTAAAATTTAATAAAAATATATTTGTTATTGATTTTTATATTAATAAATAAAATTATTCTTATTATTTTATGGAGCTACTATTACTACATTTCATTAATTATAAAAATAAATAATTTTTAACATATAATGCTAATTAATTTTACCTATAATTATAATGTTTTAATAATAATTAATAATATATTAATCACCAATTTATAATTATCAATGAATCTTTTTACTTATATACAATAATCCTTGTCATTCAATCGAAAATTATATGATATAATTGCATTGTGAAAGTTAATATAATACTGCCTTGAGTACTACTTTAAGCTATATATTAATTGTAATAATTTGCACATTGTATACTCTTGATTCTTCTGAACAAAGTACATTTGATTATTTCATATTTTTTTATCTAGTT
Source organism: Erythroxylum coriaceum (assembly GCA_026874005.2). NCBI lineage: Eukaryota > Viridiplantae > Streptophyta > Magnoliopsida > Malpighiales > Erythroxylaceae > Erythroxylum > Erythroxylum coriaceum. The sequence goes on along the minus strand of JANQAP020000209.1, from coordinate 553,257 downwards.
TTCTACTTAAAAATACTTTCTTTACATTTGATGTAATTAAGATCTATTATGGTTTAATTGGAATAAAGAAAATAATCTTATTATTTAATAAGATTATTTTTTAGTCAACAGTAAAAATGTCATATGAAATAATTAAATTCATTTTGATTGCGTTCCAAACAGTGTAATTGAATTCAATTACAATATTATTGAGTTTGTTCCAAATAGCATAAATTGAATTCAATTCAATCTCATTAACGTAATTGAATCCAATTTGTTAATGAATTCAATTCGAAAGTTTCCAAACGGCCTGTTAGGAAATTTTGATTTCTTTCTTCATGCCTTCTCCACGAGGAATTAAATCATGTTCTTGGAAGAGTTAACTTCTTCTCAATTGTTATTAAATAAACAATTAACAAAATACTTGAAAAAAGAAGATTAATAAATTTTTAATTAAGATTGGATTTTGCTATTTCTAAATAACTTTAACTTAAATATAATATTTCATCTTTTAGTAATTGCACTTTAAATGTTATTTCTTCATACAAACATCTGAATTATTACTCAATTAACTTGTATTTTAGATTATGAATTATTAAATTAATCCATCAAATTTTGAATGATATATCAAAACGCGAGGCCGAAACATACATTACATTTGTAGTTGTAATTGTAACAAAGAGAATGGAGGCCATTGTTAATGGCGAGCGGCCATATGGGAGAACACAAAAGGGCAGCTAAAAGGAAGCATATAATCATGGAGGACCAAATGGAGAATTAGTAAGAGGGTAAGAGGCAAGACCAAACGGAGAATTAGTAAGAGGGTAAGAGCACAAATGAAAAATTCATCACTGAAGCAGTCGGGTCTTTGGTCACAAAGTTAATCTCCATTTCTATAGAATAAGACTATCTCTTGGCTTGCTTGTGAATGGGGGAAAATATTTAGATGACTTTGCCCGTACACCTATATCGTTTACGCTTGAATATAGTAAAACTTTTTGACACGACCAGCTTTCTAGGCCGTGTTGGCACTAGGGAATGGGTAGGCTTAATGCCACCAAGACCCGTAGTAAGCCTAACTTTTCTATGTTCTA
>JANQAP020000209.1:414158-427469 GCA_026874005.2 Erythroxylum coriaceum | reverse complement strand
AAATCATTATTCATTTGTCTTTAATGATATACTTAACTTGTTTTTATTCATTGCACAAGTTGATTTTTTATTTACTTGAAAAATCTTATATACAAAAAGTTAATCATTGATATAAATTTAGTTAAATCAATTAATGTTATATTTTGTAAAATCTTGTAAAAAATGTATATTATACTCAAAATGCTTTAATAATTAAGTTATTTTTAAATAAAAATTTAGTTAAAATATATAATTATTATTTTTCAAATAAAGTAAAGATCAGAAAGATTGTTAAAAGTACAATATGGTAACAAAAATATTGGATTACTAGGAAAATAATAAAGGCTAAATAAAGGTTCCAAATCTACTAATGCAAGAAAGAGATAATGAATTGAAATAGAAAAAATAATAATATCTGAAATATAAAAGAGCAAAAAAGAATGGAACAAATAAAGAAAAGAGAAGTAGTTAACAGAAAAATATAAAGAAATAACCTGGAAATAGTAAAAGAAAGCCTTCCGAAATTCTGGTATTTGGCAAGAGCCCAGGCTCACTCTCCCCGGCGAACGTCACGAGCACTCGCTCCCTTTATCTGCCACGTTTTGAACTTTACGTTGACGGCAGCAAAAGAATCAATAAAGTTTGACTCAACTAAAAAACCGCGACGCGTGTCAAACTGGTGTAGCGAGTAGCATGGAAACATGGGGTAAAGGAAGCGCGTGGCCGAGGGAAGAGTGGTCGGTTTTAGTGAAAAAAGGAGCGGAGGATAGAAAGAGATGAGAAGGTGTGTGTCTTAGCATTGGTTGGTTCATTTTTATTCTCAAGAGTTTTATTTTCATTCTTTTTTTTGTGTGGAGAAGACGAAACACAAACTTTCTCTCTCTAACTGAAAATTAAAATTTTCCTTTCAAGTTTCTCTCTCTAACATTTATATGCACAGGCAGGCACATATTTCACGCTCTTCCTCTCATTTCATCTCAAGTTTTTCTTTTGTTATTTATTATTTTGTTTAATTTTAGTTTTCAATGAGACGATAGAGAGGTGCTGTTTAATTTTAACTTCTTTTTGTGGAGAAAAGCTAAAGAAAAACACAAAAAAACAGAGTAAGTGATGGTGGTGGACAGAGGAATGTGGATTCCGTCGGCGAGTGTTGGCGTTGTGTATAGATGATGGAAAGGAGGAGGATCGCAACGGCTCTTTTCTTATTATGGAATTTGACGCCGGAATTCCGATGTCTCGTGCTGCAGCTCCACCTTCTTCTGTCACCGAGCCTCCTGAAGGTCGTTTTCTTCCTTACTTATATACATATAATCTATTACTTCTACATGTTGTATTGATGATTGTTACGTATAAAGTTGAATATTGTTTTGTATTGTTATTTTTATTTGCTATTCTTTTTTTGTATTTGAAATTCGATTGGTCTTTAAGAATGTGTTGAGAATCTTCCTCTGTTGCTCACGAATTCTATACTCTAATTTCTTTTGTTTGATTCAAAAGATTTAATCAGGCGTACATTAAGGATTGCTTTTTTTCAAAAAAAAAAAAACTCTCCTCTATCCATTCCTTTTTTTTATAGTTTTTATGACTATATCAGATATCTAAATGAGGAAATGAGAAAGATGATTTTCAAAAGAATGTGATTTAACATGTTTTTGAGTTGTCTCATTCTGTGTGCAAGCAGTTTGCTGTTTTTGAATGGAGAGTTGTATTAATTTCTGAAACATCCTCAAGTAATTCATGCTATCCGCGTCTTAAATGATTCTTTCCTTTTACTTTGCCAGTTATGATTGTAAGCTTCACAAAATTTGCAATTTTTAGTGTTTGATTTCCTTATGTTTTTGTATCTCTTTTGTAATTGGTTGTGATGCTTTTGCTTCTGGTTTGCCTCTCTCTCTCTCTCTCTCTCTCTCTCTATATATATATATATATATATATGTAAATGAGGAAATGGAGAAGATGATTTTCAAAAGAATGTGATTTCACATGTTTTTGAGTTGTCTCATTCCGTGTGCAAGCAGTTTGCTGTTTTTGAATGGAGAGTTGTATTAATTTCTGAAACATCCTTAAGTAATTCATGCTATCCATGTCTTCAATGATTCTTTCCTTTTACTTTTCCAGTTATGGATTGTAAGCTTCACAACATTTGCAATTTTTAGTGTTTGATTTCCTTATGTTTTTTGTATCACTTTATAATTGGTTGTGATGCTTTTGCTTCTGGTTTGCTTCTCTCTCTCGCTCTCGCGATATCTCTCCCTCTTATGCTTTTTACTGTTACTCATTTTAATATTTCAGCCAACATGTGTATATAGCATTTTATCATGACATTGATTTGTATTAGGATTAAACTTTTTTAGTAACTTCTTCATTCAAATTCTGATAAAGTTCAAACTTTGTGAGAAATAAAATATATAAAGTTCTAGTAATTTAGAAAATTTGACATTTATTATCTCACTGACTAAGAATTAAATTAAAAGTTCTGCTTTTCTATTACAACTTCGGAAGTATCGCTGCAAAAATTCAAAAGACAAATGTCCTGAGTCAATTAGGAAGTTCTTTTCAGATGGATGCTGTCTTCAATGAAGTGTAATGAAGTCTTGCTTGAAATGTCAGAAAAAGGTACTCTACTTTGCATTTATGTGAATAAAATAGTATCTACGTTAAGAACTCAATAGCCATTCCCCATCGCATTCATTTCTTTCCTTTTGTTGTTATTATAGTTGTTGAGTTAGAATAGCCTTCTTTACCCAGAGGTACTTAATGGTCTTAGGAAGTTCTACCTATTTTGAAAGGTGTTCCAAATTCAGATGAGCTGCTAGAGTCTCTAAGGAGTGTTGTAGATTCTCTTTGCCATACCAAAATGGATACTTATAGCTTTTCTTTTCCTGATTCCTTGTTTACTCAGGACCAGGAGGCAGCCCTTGGTAATAGACAATATCCATTTATGAATCCTATTCCAATGGTTTCTTTCACGTAGGGTTTGTCCTAATTTGCATGTCTGTGTTTTAGAGTTTTACGCAAAGTAGTTCGATGATGATTCACGTCTATGAATAAACTATCAATTTCTCTCTTTTGCAGTGACCTTAGGTTTTCTATATAGCAAATCTTAGAGTGGCTTAGAGAATGATTGAAACCAAATTACCGGATATCTAAGCTGCAAGACCATGCTTTGATTCATATTTTACTCATTAATTTTCTTTTTTTATTCTATATTTTTTAGTTCTTGCTAAAGTGTTTGGAAGATATTGTATTCTCCGCTTGTGTTCTTCACATAGTTTGAAGTAGTAACTCTTTTGAACAAAATATTTGAAGTTCTTTTTCCCTCTGTCTTTTAGAAATTTTTTAATGATCAAAATTATAAATTAGTTTTTTGTGAATTTTCTGCAATTGAGAGAATTGCAATTGAAGTGTTGATATATGTTATTATGTCTCTTGATTATGTAATTATTGCATTTTTGGTGCATTTATTGTTTTCTTGATGGTACATTAAATGTTTGTTAGTTTTGGTATCATTGTTTTGCTAGAAATATGTTCCAAAGTTGTTCTCCTTCTTCCTTATTTTTCCTCCTTTCTCATTAAAGACGAACTTTAGTTATATTCTTGCTATTTGACTCTTTCCATCTGTTGGATGATTATTTACTGAATGTAGTGCTTTAATTGGGATACATTTTGGTATGCTGAAAGAAAGGAAGATATAAAATCAAAATCTAACTTCATTATCGATAAATCTTGTGATCTTGGGAAGACATCATACTAGTGAAGAACCATGGTGTTACTCGTAATTTTTTTAGTAATGACAGGTCCATTACATGAACCTGCTTTATGTTTCTTTCTGCTTTTCATCCCATATCTTTTAAAGCCTGCTAACAGAAACCATTTTGCTTTAATAATTTTTTTCCTTCTGGAAATTCGTCTTAAAAAAATGGAGTTCAATACTTAGTTTGATTTTCTACCTCAAATCTCAACTATATTTAGTGGAAAACAAGGAAAAAAAATCTTATTTTGTGGGTTTATGGGTTCTTTGATCTTTGTCTTAAGTTTCTTGACAGTCAAATTCATAATTCACTACTGAAAAGAGAAGAAACAAAATAATTTCATTATCTTCTTTTGTCATTAGTTAGATGTCGATTACTTCTTCTAAGTTTAATGTATGATGATTGAGATTATGAAGTTCAGTTGAGTTGTTGGAACCATTAAAGAAGGGCAACTTTCTTTTATGAAAAGGATATTCTCCTCCTCCACCACCTCCTCTCTTCTATTAGAAAATTGTGATATGATATGTACTTCCTCTCTTTTGAAGAACTTAATCAGGATAGGAGAAAAGAAAACTTGAATATTTTCTGCTGTTAAGCTTATAACTTAATTCCTCACCATCCAATACTTTTACACTAGTTTCAACTCTTTGGGATTTCACTCGTATAAGTTTTGGAATGATACTTTCCATGTAAGGTTAAAATTCATATTTCAGTGTCCAATACTTATAGTGTCTGTCTAAGATGTGTGAACCCACTTATGCAACATTTCAGATGCAATGTGGGAAGTGAACTTGAGATCAAGTGAAGGAATGGAGGCTGGCCCCTTTCCTGAGCGTCCTGGAGAGCAAGATTGTGCTTATTATATCAGGACAGGACTTTGTAAATTTGGAGCTACATGTCGGTATAATCACCCCCCCAACAGGAAACTGGTATGAGCTACAGAAAGTACTTGAAACATTGCTCATAGCATAGAAGGTTATACCCTGCCAGAATTGTTTTAGTTATGCCTCTCAGTATTCCATTTATTTTCATTTGCATTTATGAAGGAAATGGAAGTAAGAAAACGAATCTTTTGTAGTTTGCTTCTTGAACTTTTCATTCTCATTTTTGCTCCCCTTCATTTCTATCTCTCTCTGTGATGCGCATATACAATGAGAATATCAACCATCGAATGAACTGCTCTCATGCATACACCCACACACATACACTTGGAAATGTGCCACGGAAAAAACATGTAATGTACATGATATTAGATGCTGGGTTACTCCAAGATGTAGATATACTTGGTTGGATGTTCCTTCAAACATTAGCATATTCTACATTTTTACTCGTGTCTTCATAAGATTAAAACGACATGAGTTGACATTTTCTACTCTACAAATTTGAGTCATAGGCTATTGCTGCTGCAAGGATGAAGGGGGAATTTCCAGAAAGAATAGGACAAGCTGAATGCCAGGTATGGATAAATTAATTGCTTTTGTTGAGGCTGTTCTAAAACTGGTTTTATGTGAGCAGCTGCATTTTATCTTGTATATTTCATATAGTGTCCATTGCTTGTGATTACACTTTGTGTAGAAATATTAGACAACACTTGAAAGAAGGAAAATTGAAGAATATTGAAGTAGTTAATTGTTGCCTAAATATATTAGCTTGGCCTTGTAAGATTATAAATTTTGTTTCTTCTAGTGAATTGTAGAAGGGGAAATGTTTTTCTTTTAGAAGTTATAGTGCATCTTCTCAGCATGTGTAAGCAAAAAGTACTATCCCTTGGTTAATTTTTGGACAGCCAAGATGGACTACAAGAGTCTACTAATTTTTAAAATGAGATTGGATTGAACAGAAGGAATGGTCACCTATTTTCCATAGCTTGATGTATGTGTGTAGTTCTGAGCATTAGTCCATTTCCCCCATACTGCCCATGCCCTACTGGTCTAATCTTTATGCTTCAAGAATCAGGTGTGCAACATTTTTAAGATTTGGCTTTTATCATAAGAATTTTCACTTCTGTATATTTCTTGAATTTCATTGCCCTGGGAAGTATCTTACGTGCTTAATCTTTGCCATTTTTTAGTTTTAATGTTCTTCGAATTGGGGTAGTATAGGCCAGCAATATCTTATGAAATTACGAGAAACAATATTTAGTAAGTACCTGACTTCACCCATTAACCCTAGATAAAAGAAAACAGAGTTTCTTCTACACTTCCCTTGATCCACTAAAAGTTGTCTGCCAATTATGAGAATTCATGAAAATTTACATTTTTATCATTCTAATCTTTGTTTTCTCTTTTTCCTTTAGTCTAAATGGTGATGTAGTCTTTCTAGTAAGAATTCTTGATTCTGTGTCAGTTTATACTGTAGGAATGAAAATGTTTTGCTTCTGACTATTGTTGCTTCAATAGCAACCACTTTGGTTGTCAAATCAAATTAACAAATTTTGTTTACTGGTGATCATTGGTTTTTATAATGGATTTGTTGGATTGAACCATGATCATGGGCTTAGCCATGAAAAAAGAAAACAAGTTTATGAAAATAAAGAATAAATACAAAAGATGATAATTTTATTTTCTATGATTTTATATTTGTATAGAAGCTGGTAATATGTAGACTGCAATTTGAAACTTTCTGTCTTCTTCATAATAAATGAGCGTATTTGATATGACTTTTTTTCTTGTCTGATCATTGTTATTTGTAATCATAGTTTTGGATCCAAATTGAAGGATTAGACTAGATGATTTTGGTTTAAAGTGCTTGAGATTCTAACTCATGGTGCTAGCATTTATATTTTACAATTCCTTTGTCATACAAAGAGATACATAGGTTGGGATAAGAATTGAAGGTTTAAAGTAGCAGTTGATTTTGGTTTGAAGTGCAATAAAGTTCTAGTTCATAGTTAAGATTCACTCTTTTGAAATTTTTTTTGTGATACGAAGAGATACACTTCCCTTCTCTCCTTTTCTTTTTTGTTTATTCCATGTCTCGAAAAACTGTAACAAGTATTTTTGGTACTCAACAGTACTACCTGAAGACGGGTACTTGCAAATTTGGAGCCACATGCAAGTTTCATCATCCTAGAGACAAGGCTGGGATTGCTGGCAGAGTTTCCTTAAATATCCTTGGCTACCCACTTCGACCGGTATTTAATATCACATTTATTTAAAACTATCAATTAGGATGAGAGTGTTAGCTTGGTGTAATACTCTGTGTTAATCGTGTTTGGGTCTCTGTTTAGTTGCTGCTTCTCCATTCAACCATTTACATCTCTATGTTGTTGGTGCCGTTGTGGAAGTTATTATTGAGGGTGCTTTGTGTTATATTTGTTCTGGTTACTATTTGCCTCTTCTGTTTATGTGGTTGTAATCAAGTTTCTTGCCTTTGTGACTATATTTATCTTTTCCATGTGAAGTCGGATGATTTTAGTAGATCATTTATTTCTTTAATGATTTGTTTCTTTTGGTTTTGAAACTTGTTTATAGATTAGATATGACCTTTTCCTATCCACAAATGTACCATCTTTTCTCTTCAATTCTGCCCAAGGTAATATAACCTCAAGTAGATACTTCATTTCAAATCATATCACACCCTCATCCATATTCTTTGATGAATGAGTGAACAATGTGCGATGGGGCCTATAGCTTCGGTATTGTAGAAAATGACAGATTTTGGCCTCTATGAATTCTCAATTTTAGCATAGTTGTTTTCGTATATTTTTTAAATAATCCGCCAAAATTAAGTGATGCAGCAATCTATAATTTGGCCGCAATATGCGATGGTTAATTAACTAATGAAATTACTCAAGTCATAATTATCTTAAGTTTTATTATAGGTCAATGTCTGTATGAGTTTGAAAACAATGTTTTTCACAATTGTTAAGTTGTGAAGGTTTATTTCTCTCTTTGCTTTTGTAGAATGAGGTAGAATGTGCTTATTATTTAAGAACTGGACAATGCAAATTTGGGAGTACTTGTAAATTCCACCACCCTCAACCATCAAATGTGATGGTTCCTATACGTGGTTCCTCTGTGTATCCTACTGTTCACTCACCACCAACAACAAGTCAGCAATCCTATCCTGGAGGACTTACAAACTGGTCAAGACCATCATTTATTACCAGCCCACGGTGGCAGGCTCCTTCAAATTATGCACCTTTGATTCTACCTCATGGAGTTGTATCTGTACCAGGATGGAATACATACAGTGTAAGCTTCTATACTTAGTTAGAGAACGCCTCGAGGCCATATGAGCTTATAGGTCTCTGTGTTGTGAGAGTTGACTTGGTTTCCCCAGAAGTACTTCTATCTGTGCATATGTTAAGTACTACCTGAACAATAGCAGGATGAAGTCTCTACAAGAAAGAAATTAGCATTAATATATGGCCACTTAGCATTAATATATGGCCACTTTTTGTGACCCTTCTGCCAGCTTGAACATACTGATATATTGTGGTTATGCACTTTCTAAAATGGACTTTCAAACATGTTAATTATTTGATCATTTTGCAGAGAGCTTACATGATTTTAGTCCACATTTGGGATTGGCAGGAACTAACTGCTTATAGTGTTGCATTCACTTATTTGACAAAGCTGTGGGTTCCTTAGAAATGGACAACTGTTTTTGCATTACTAACAATTAGTATATATGCTGTTCTTATCTCAGAAGATTTAAGTAAATTTCCTTATCTATGGAGCTAGGGTAGCACTCTGCACTATAGTTTGAACTTGAAGTTGAAGCTACTCTAGTTTTTTGAAATTGGATGGTAACGCAGCTGCTAACTTTTGGGGCAATTGTTATTGTGAAGGTGATCCATTCTTGACGTATGATGTGGAAGCTTTAATAGAAAATTTTGAAGATCTAATGTATCTTGAAGTTGCAATTTTTATGCCAAATCAATTGTTGGAACATGGAGGACTTTCTTAGTTTTCATGACCGAATGTTCACCTCAATTATCTTGTCCACAAGGAATCAGCGCAGTTACAATTTTAAAGTGTAATATACACATTCTAGGATTTACCTAGCTGATGATTTAGAATTCATTGAACTTGTAGTGAAGTGAAGTGATCAAGCGGGGAAGTTTTGTAGAACCATAACAAGACAGCATCAAAACCCTTGACGGTTGGGGAGTTTAAACATCAAAACCATGAAAATACCATTTTCCTGTGCTTTTCTTTTGATTTGGTGTGACCAAGTGGGTCCGATCATAATAATCCTTTTCCCTCTCCCCTTATGCCAGCAATGATCAAACCTTGGTGGCAGAGGTTGTCAGCTGTCACTGAGCTAAATTCTCACTGTTTTACACATTGCGGTTAGTAATTAGTTATGTCTGCCTTACATCCAATCCTTGCAGTATGTGATGGAGCATTAACACCTTTGTGCAAGTAGACACGCTGAAATTATATTTAAAGCATTTTTAAGCTTGTCTTCAATCTATGTTTGGGATTGTCTTCTAGCGCAATTTTTTCAGCTTGTCTTCAATCTATGAGTGGGGTTATCTTCTGAAGTTGTTTTTCAGTTCTGAAGTTTGATAGTTTATTGTCATGGTTTTGTCTTGCATAAGATGATTTTATACAGTATGGTTTTGCTGTTTAGAATTTTTTAATATTACAAAGTTTGGCATGTTCATGGGCTGTTTTTCCAGGGTCAGCTGGAGTCAGTTTCATCTCCAGAGAGTCAGCAGCAAACAGGAAGCAATCAAATTTTTGGAACTTCTCGCCATATTGATTCTACAAATGCTGGAAATCAAGGAACATATTCTCCATTCCATTCTGGGTCTATGCCTGTGGGATTTTATGCATTGCAAAGAGATAATGTATTTCCTGAGAGACCTGGACAACCAGAATGTCAGTTTTACATGAAGACTGGAGATTGTAAATTTGGTGCAGTTTGTAGGTTTCATCACCCAAGAGAGAGATTAATTCCTGCACCAGACTGTGCCTTGAGTCCCCTTGGCCTCCCTTTACGTCCTGTAAGTTTATAGGATCAAACAGTTCTATCTGACTATAAGTTTTCTGTTTACTGCATGCTGTTTGCTTGTTACATCTGTAGGTTTTATATAACTGTCTTTAATGTTCTTTTCTGATCATTTTGGCTTCTTTCTGGTGGTAATTGAATTTCAATGTCATGCAATTAATTTCGACCTTTTTTATGGACTTCCTCAATTAAAATCATTCAACCATTAATATTATTACCTGTGAAGGACATCTCATGTAATTCCTACCTTGTTGTAGATGAAGTCTTGGAATATCTTAGCTGAGATGTCTAATAATTATAATTGAAGTAATCAGTTTTCCTTACTGCACCATGTTCATCAATATGATGATCTCTACGTGTCAATTAGGAGTTGCCCATATGCTCCTTTTGCTATTTCTATTTAGAAAAGATTCATCTTCCCACATTAGTCTTTTGTACTTTCCTTTTTGGCTTCATTACGACTTTCTTTTAGGATAAATGACTTTAATTTCCTTTATATTTGGATTTGATATTATGGACTGCTGTTGGAGTTGAAAGTGTTCTCCTTTTGATTCTATGAAGCTGTAATCCGTTTCAACTTGAAATCTTGCTCCATATGTGTACTTGGAAGGAATATAGTAGTAATGCATTCTCTGGTATTAAGTGTTATGTAATCACCATACATTTTGATGGTAGTCAAATGATAGAGCATTAAGGATTTTTAGGGCCTGTGTTTACCATTTCAATGTTTGTGGCACCTAGGTAGGTTATTGCCTCAAGACTCCAGTCAATCTTCTAGATTATCTCTTATGTGATACTGATCTGGAAAAAAGAAATTAGAGAAACCAGAGAAGTCAAACTACTTAACTCCATGGCTGGGGATGGTAGAATTTGGATATTTTTTCCTACCATTACCACATAACCCAAATTCAAGCACGTACTCAGGGGAAGAGAACAATAAAGCAGACCCATTCCATTCAACATAGCACAAAATAGTCATGCACATTGTACGAACACTTTCTCCTAATCATTTGATTGAAATGCTGAAATTCACGAGTTAATAAATGTTGTAATTTAATTAATTAGATTATCAAATATTCAAATTAATTATGAAGTCAAAGGATCAAAATTATAGTTCAGAAGAACAATGTCAAGATCCAAGAGCTAAGAACCAAAAAATCTATTTGGGACTTTGATGCTTGTTATAGTTTTAAGTGACATGTGGGTTAAACTATGAACTCAATATTGGTCTTAATTGATTTTCTTTTTTCCTACTTTGGATGTTGGAAAGTTATAATGTTTCTTATCTCCTTTTTCTTCGTGTTTTTTCTCATCATCTTCAACTTCTTAAGTGTAATTCCATGTAAAATGATGATACTTGCCACAGTAAGGGTGTAGAATTGTTTTTTCTCATCTTCTTCAGCTTCTTAAGTGTAATTCCCTGTAAACTTCTGTAATATGATGATACTTGTCACAATAAGGGTTTAGAATTCTTACTTTTTTATCTTCCTTCGTTTTACTTTTGTTGTGAGAATAGTACTTGAATTGCCTTTACAGGATGGGTTTTTCACGTATATTATCTCATGAAATCAGTCGTGAACTGTTAATGCATCAAGGCAGGGATGTTATGTCTGGAAAATTTGAGAAAATGTATACGGAAACCCTTTAACTTTCAGTAAATAAAAGTTTGAATTTCTGTTTAATTGTTTCTAAATTTTTCACCATGTAGCAGTAGAAATATTTCATCGTCTTACCTGTAGCTGAATCAAGAAGAAGTTAGAGTTTAATATTTTGTTATCGATGCCATGTGAAAAGGTATAAAGGATGTGCTGTCTAACGGAATGTGTTTTCTTTCACGGTGCACTGAATGCATTATTATGGTTGTAACCCCAGGACTTAATACTGGAAACAGCTATACCCCAAGTTCTTATCAATAAATTTACTTGTGTTAATCTAACTGCTTTTTTTGTTTACTCGTTGAGTTACACATCCACCCCGACATTTTTCATCAAATGCACTTGCGCTTTCTGTACTGTACTGATGTGAGTTGCCATAGTCATAAGTGAATTGGTGGATCTCACATCTAACTTGCAACAGGGAGAACCTTTATGCATCTTCTACTCTCGTTATGGTATCTGCAAATTTGGTCCAAGTTGCAAGTTTGATCATCCTATGGGAATTTTCGCTTACAATCTGACGACATCTTCTTCAATTGATGCCCCACTTCGATATTTCATGGCTTCTTCTTCAGGATCTGCTCCATTGAATTTTTCAACAGAAGGGCTTGTTGAAATAGGGTCAACAAAACCCAGGAGACTCTCAATCTCAGAGCCTAGACAAATGTCTTCTGGTGACAATAGTGTTGACACTGAGGGATAGATGAAACCATATAAAAACTGTCAGATACCTTTACAATCTCTGGATGATAAACAAGTCTTATCTGTATATACATTTCCCATTGTTGAAGATGTACAGAGTTCATGCGGAGTTGATGATGGAATTCAGTTAAGAGATTTGACTACTCTGAATTTTATGTTGCTGCATTGTATAAAAAGATCTCCCAAGTGTTGTGACATTTGGCAAAACCAAAATGTCAAAGAGTCTTTCTTTCCAAGCTCATGCTTCTGATTTTGTGTTATTCTCCTGTTTACGGTGTAAAGATCTTCGTTTGCTAGTTTCGAGGCTTCAGTCTGACTTCCAGAGTCTTCACTTTTTTCCCCAACAAATCACCATGAATGAGGACATTTGTCAGAGTTCGTATGAGCATTATAGGATATTCCTTCTCATTCTTCGATCTTTGTTACTTGCATTACATGCTTCTGCTTTTTAAGATAGGTCTTTCTTACTCAATTTTGCAGTTTGAACAGCCTGTTCGACGGTAGCACCGCAGTGTAAAGCAGAATGTTGTCGATTGAACCTAAGTAGACAGAATGTTCCAGGTTCCCACCTATTCTTAGGTTATGCCCCATATGGTAATAAGCTAGTAGCTGCTGATGAGGCCTCGAGATGTGCTTTACTGCACCAGTATTTGACTCAGCGGCTATTATGCTTTTAACATTGAAGAGAGACTTTAGAAATGGCAGAGTAGCAGTATTGGAACGGTAGAACAGTTTCCGTTTTTATAACTGACACAGCATGATCAATGATTTTTTTGATGCTTAAGCTTTTTTTTCGGAATTTAGATGCGAGTAATGTCCGAGTTAAAAAGTTGTGCTTTATGATTATGTTTATATGTTTATGAATGTGGCTTACGCTTCACCTGCTATTGAAGACGAGTCGTTCTGCTATTGATATTTTATATGGGGATGGGACAAGTGTTGCACGATGACATTGTACAAAGAGGAAACTAATATTGCCCACTTTTCTGACATGGATTACGTTATAAGTGGATTGTTTGGTTTTACTGTCAGAAGATGGTAATATCGAAGAAAGCATGGATGGAGGTCTTAAACCCTGCTTCCTTCTTACTGGCCCGTCCTACAACTATAAGATTCCATCTAGTGTATCCAATGTTTTTAACAAATTTATAACACAATATATTATAAAGTTATAAATAGTAAAATAACTAGTTCAGGTTGATTTGAGTCATAATCTGACCCAAGATGGGTGTGGGTTTGCTGAGACAGCTTCATGGGCA
>JANQAP020000209.1:284857-295365 GCA_026874005.2 Erythroxylum coriaceum | reverse complement strand
AACTTTAAATTGCTAGTAGTCCAAAACTACTAATATTGTTATAAGTCAAAATATACTAATAAAAATCAGACAAGTTATGAATAGGAAAACAACCATAACATGGGAATAATGATTAAGATGCACAACAAATCCACAATCCAAATTCGCATGAAATGGTTAGGACTTGATTGAGGAGCAAGTTCCTTAGAAATTCATATCTTGGCCACTATTGAATCATGAGAAGCATAAAATACAACAAATATTCCTTATCTGATTCTCTCCAAATCTCTCTCTCGAATTTCTCTTTTCCTCACACCTTCCTTTTCTCACCTAAAAGTTTCTAGAACATTCATCTATATTAAATTACAAGCTTTGAGAACACACACATTTCAACTCAAGAGTGTAAGTGCTCACCCTTACCGTAAGCTCCAAAGACATGAAAATTTCATTTATACTCTTAACACGAGAGAATGGATGTAATTATTTTAATATTATTAGTTGAACTCAAAACTGCTAGAAACCATAATAAGTCTAAATGCACATGGACTGACTCAGAACCTAACTTATCCAAGAAAATCAGATACCTCTCACCTAAAAATGTTCTGTCATTTGTCTAAACTAAAAGAGACCTTAACCAAAAGCATACAACTTACATGATCTGGAACCCAAGGAAAAAGACTTAGCATCACCAATTTTAAGAACCAACTATGTAATAGAAAAAAGGAATAAACCCTATGATGGGAGAGTATGTGTGAATATATGAGCATGTGTTTGTTGATCATAAACATAGAAATTGCACGTGCTTAACCCATATTCAATTCCATCTTCAATTATAAACATAACACGTGCTTAACCCATATTCAATTCCATCTTCAATTATAAACATAAAGTAGAAATTGCACGTGCTTACCCTATGATAATCATATATTTGCTACTTAAACTAAATGAACATTATTACTTTGTTAGAGGTTATATATATATGATTAATTCACGAGAAGTATCTATGTATGATAGATCATATATGCAAGGATAAATGATGTTTCTGGATCCATTGATGTATTGGCTATATAACTAATGTATGTTTTTTCCAAATTATGAGTTTTAACATATTACATTTAACTATACTTGTCTTTTAGTAGCAAAACAATGTTGAATAAAATTTAGCATTGTTTTATTTAAATGTGAAAAGTATGACACTAGATACAAGTCTTGTAAACAAGAACTTTAAATATTTATATATATTGATGTTATAAGTACAGTAGTAGTATTTCCCTGAAGTAAATCATAATTGTAAACTAATAATATTTTAAATGAAACTGATAGCATCTTAGTTCAAAATAAAGTTTATATATAAAAAGATAAAATTTTCACAAAGTTTATATTTTTAAATATAATACATCTATTAAATATTGTGAAGGGTAATTTACTTTAACAATGCACAAGTACTTCATTAAATCTAGCTCTTTACGTAATCCATTTAAAATCACTAGTTACATTTGATCAAACATTGTGTAAAAGTAAGGTAGTTTCGATAATGTTTTTGAACAAAATAACATTAACCATTATGTAAGATTAAGGAGTGTGTCATTGTTGGGTGATTTCCTAGGTAGAAATCTATCTTTGCTTCTCGATTCATTTTGAGATTGAACATGTTGGGAACTAGTTATGGATTTAATCCATTTGTTAACACAAGTGGAAATGAAAAGGGAAAAGGAACACCAAATATCAACACACGATACTTCCACCCTTCTCAACTTTTAGGAAAAAAGAGAAGAATTAAATAAGTCAAAAGAATGAGCCCAGAAAAGAAGATGATGAAAAAGATTTAGATAAAACATAATTTGCCAGTAATCTATAAGCATACATCGGTAAGATTCTTAAAAGAAAACTAGGGGAGTGATAAAGTAGACAATAAAATTCCATAAATGAACTGAATGTACTCAGAAAAGAACATGGTAAAAAGATTCAAAGAATGAGGAAATAAAACACAATTTGGATAGGGAAAGCAGTATGGGAAAGGAAAGAAAACAAAAGGTTCAAAATAGAGCTAACCTGATGGAAAGTACTGCACTTCTCTCTTTATTTTCTTTCTAATCACTTTGACAGAGTACTAGCCATCTTAGCTCTCTGCTGTGTTGATCTCTATAAGTCAAATTCTTGCTTGTGTATACCTTTAAAATATTGGTGACCTATTCCAGAAATTCACAATTCTTAAGCAACCCATCTCTAGCAATAGGAGGGGACATGTATTACTCAGCTATTCGACTGCCTAGAGTTCTCATTTCAGTGTTAAACACTATAAAGATCCTACATTTAAGTATGAAGAAAATACATTAAAGAGATAGAGAGAAGATGAAAATACCTTGACGAAATATGCCAGAGAAGACGACCACAATGGCTGGAGATGCAGTAGCTCGACAGAGAACACGCACACAACGGATGACGAAGCAATCTGGAGGAGGAAGAACGACGGAATTGTGGAGAAGGAAACAATGCGCAAGTTAGGGGGAGGGACTCGGGTAGAAGTTTTAAGAAAACCAAAACGACATCGTTTGGTTTAAAACCAAACGACGTCGTTTTGCACCTGGGAGGAGAAAATTTTTCAAAACACTTTCTGCGATGTTTTATTCAATTAAATGTCATGGTTTCTATTTTGTGACGTTTTATTGATAAAATGTCTCAAAAAGTGTTACAAATCGGTGATGTTTTCATAAAACATCACAGAATATGTAAACTTTTCGTGATGTTTTAAAAACTTCACGAAAAGTATTCACAATCCGCGACATTTTATTGATAAAACATTGCGGATTGTATTAATTTTTTGTAGTGGTTGTAGATCTAGTGACAACGTTGCAAGTTGAGATCGCTAAGCTAACTAAGCATAATTGAATAACCTGACTGCCACTTCCTTCTCTCCACTTAAAGAAATTCAGCACAGATGTGAGCCATGTGGACAAAAGAACCATATCACAGTTGATTACTTCCTAGTGGAAAATAAGATTATGTAACAATCCAACTTCATGGGAGCACAATATGGTCAGAGAGGTAATCCTTATTCAAACTCATACAATACTGGGTGGTAGAACCACCCGAATTTCTTTTGGTCTAACAATGCAAGAACTCAATTGAGAAATTAAGGTCCATTGAGATTTCAGCAAGACAAGTCCAATTAATGACTTAAAGACGGATGAGTAAATGGACATGCTGAATTCCAAGTTCATGAGTTTAGAAGGGAAATTTGAGCAGGTAGCAAAGACTTATGCCTCTTCTATTCATAATCTATAGGTTCAAGTGAGCCAGATAACTAATGGATTATTTATGAGAAGTGTGAGAATTCTTTCGAGCAATATAAAAGTAAATCTACGAGAGCAATTTAAGGTTATCACACTTAAGAGTGGGAAATAGTTAAAAGAACTAGCAAAAAAATAAGTTGAACCCCACCTTGTAGAAGACCAAGAGGGAAGAAAAAGGATGAAGATAAGAATGGGGATCCTCCCTATATTCCTCCTCCTCCATATCCACAAAAAATACTATAACCAAAAAGACTTCATAAGAACAAATTAGATGTACAATTTGCAACGTTCATGGAAAAGTTAAAGAAACTGTAAATTACCTTTCCCTCTGTGGAAGTTTTAGAGAGCATACCTAAGTATGTGAAAATTTTCAAAGGAATCTTATCAAACAAAAAAACTTGGAATAATGGATCAAACGGTCTCCATGACGGAAATTTACAGCTCCATAAGTACCAACCACATACACTCAAAGTTGAAAGATTTAGAGAGGTTCACTATGCCCTATTTAGTTGGTAATTTAGAATTTTCTAAATGCTTATGTGACTTAGGGGCAAGTATGTATTAATCTTATGCCTTTGTCAATTATTAGGAAATTTGGGCTAGGAGATGTAAGCCAACTTCTATGTTTATTCAGTTGGTGGATCAATCGATAAAGAAACTGTTTGGCATGATGGAGGATGTGCCTATATAAGTGAACAAGTTCATAATTATTATAGATTTTGTTGTGCTAGACTTTTAAGAGGATCGAAACTGTCCACTAATTCTTTTTTTGAAAATAAAAATGATATTAATAATAGATATTAAAAGAGTACAACAAAAACAATGGAGATGTGAGGGGATTACCTGATTACTATTCTTACAAGCTCATGTGAGAAGGAAGGTCAAAAAAAGAGAGAGTTACAGGAGTGGGAGGAAAACTGTGTATTAAGCAATCAAATGTTAAGGGATACTAAGATGTTGGTCGTGCATTTCAAATGTAACTTCTTCATTAATACCAACTCACAAAGCTCTCTGATGATGTTTGATTGAAGGACTTCCCATATTGTACTTTGATGTGTAAGGTGCCTAGTGTTTCTTTCTCGCCATAGTGAGTATATAGCAAAACCCAACACAAGAATATATATGCATTGATTTGGTAGTCGTCGAGTGGATCGTGCTAATAAGTGTTGGAAAATATCAGTGATGGAGTTCCTCGAATCAGTCCATATGCACTTTTGCTGAATATTCTATCAGATAACATGGTTGACAGAGTATATAAAGAAAAGGTGGTCCTGAGTTTCGACTTGAACTTGATACATGGGACAATGTTGATCAATGGGCAAGTATGGCAGACAATCAGCAGTCAGAAGATTATTCTGAATTGCCAACTAGAGGATGAAGGAAAATCGAGGAGTTAATGCAGTATTCCAGACCCTAATTCTTGGTAGACCCTTTTTGAGCACTAAAAGAGTTTTGATAGATGTCCATGAAGGCAACCTCATCCTTCAGATTGGTGATAAACAAGTGCAATTCCATTTGAATAAGGTATTAAAGAATCCGAAGGAGGGCAGCTCCTTCATGATAATTGATGTAGTTGAATTTTCAAAGGATGAAGCAGCAGAGGACGAGGAGCAGATGACAATAGACATGGAGCTTGAAGAATATAAGGACGTCTCTATTCAAGAAGTAGACAGAGAAGAGGGGACAAGGGTGATTATAGAAGAAGAGCAATTTACCTTCTTACAAGACAAGTTGTTGGATTCCATTGACAATTCAGGGAATTCATCATTCCATATTTTTGATAGTTTGTTGCTAATTTACCATATTTAATTATCAACAAACTTTCTATTTACTAATTTATTTAATGAGTCATTTACAGATTGCTTAGAAATTAGAGAATTCCTTTGGACTAACCTCGAGGTGCCCATGACTATTACATTATTATAGGACAAACACATAGTTGGTGATCATATATAACATGTCTCCTTTTTAGCTAATGAAAAGGCACATAAATGTGTCCATAATTCTTTTCAAATATTTATATCTTCAAATGAAATTTTAGTATCTTGAGAAAAGTTAATCTGTATTATCCTTAGATATTGAGGATAGGAATGGATTCTTCTAATATCTAACCAAAATCGTACATGTTGTGAGTTGAGAAGAAAGAGCATATTAAGTGAGGTACCTTTCTAGAGTAGTAAAGGAATGGTCCATGGATTATAAGTGCTTTAAACACTTCTAGTATACCCCACAGCCATAAAGGATCTTTAGTTTTAAAAACAGTAGAGATGAAAAGGTTTTGTTCCATATCCATTTGGCAACAGTAGATGCAAAGATTAAACAAGATAAAAATAGTGCAAAAAATCTAACTCATATAAGAGTCAATGATTTTCTTTTGTTTGGATATAAAAGAAATAATAATTGTCAAAGGTACTTCGTATTGACTACAAAAGTAAATCCCAATTTGTTTTCACTAAAAAAAATTCCACCATATCAACCTCAAATACAAAAAGATTTCCAAACTTAGAATTGTTGATAAGCAAAGCACTACACTTCAACAATCAAAGTGTAAACTTAAAAGAACATACTTTAGAACTTAGTAACCCTGATGGAACTAAACCACCATGAATCTTGATAGTTTTGTGTTAAATCCATATCATTAATCCCAATTTCAAGTAAAATCTGTGAAGTATTTATCACTATGAAACCCAGAGAAAAAATGTTAGCTCCAAACATAAACCCCATATCAACTTCCATTAAAACGAGTATATAAAACATGAATGCATTAAACACTTCATACTATCTTTTTTTTGATAAATCATAAATATTATAAACACTTCATACTATCAGTGCACAAATACAGCAAAATTTGTATCATCAAAAAGCAACCCAGATGCCAAAAAGACATAAACATTTCACCTTTCTTTTGCCAAGGCTTTGAATTCTTCATACAAATAAAACCTAACCGGAAGCTCGCCTGAGAATGCATCTGACGCCAAGAAGTAAAGCACATAATAGTTAACGATAGGGTTAAGAAGTAGAGAAGAGAAAGCTAGAGATGAGATTTCAGTGAGAGGAAGAATTAGATAGAGATCACCTGAGAAAGAGGCAGTGTAGAAAGAATGATGGATTTCTTTTTTGGTTGGAATCTCAATTAAAAATGGAAACTACTGTTTCGTAGGGATTTGGTTTTATGTTAAAAAGGGAGAGAAATTAGGTAAATAGAGTTTATTGCAACTTGTTGGAACTATAACAACAATTACAAATGTTGCATATATAAGACTTTATTGTAACCTTTTATAAATTTTGTTGTCTTTTCTTATATGTAACAACAAATTATTATTATCGTTGCTTTTTAATATTATTAAATGCAATATTTTAAAAACTGTTGCATTATATTTATTTTTAGTAACAAAATTTTAAACTATTATAAACATATCGTTGCCTAAGGCTTTTTTTGCCTTAGTAAATGAAAAAAAGAATCGGAATGATTTGCATATAAAAGAATGCATAACTAATGTTTTTTAAAGATTTTTAGTGAAGATATAATTCTTTGTATATAAATTATTTCTCTTTTTAAATAGATGAAATTATAAAATTTAATATGATATTAAAGTGGGTGGTGAAAGCTATCTAAATAAAGATGATTTTTGTTGAACAAAAATTTTGATATAAAAGTTTAAAACTTGTACAGTAAGGTAAACAAGTAAATTGTGTTATCAAACAACCAATTAAATATTAGTTTTTAAATAAACAAGATGCTTGATTTACATAATAATATTTATCTAAAAATGAAAATAAAAATCATCTCATATGAAGAAATATTAAAAAATTTAACAAATCTCATATAAAAATGATAAAAATTAAAATAGTTTATATAAAAAATTATAATGTAATATTAAAATTTTGAATTAAAATATAAAACTCTTTGTAAATAAATTACACCTCTTCTTTAGAAAATTAAGAAGATAAAAAAAATCCACTTCCAACATTATGTGTTTCATTCTTTTGGCATGATTAGTAATGATACCAATAGCTAACATGGCCTTGAACTCGAACCTTAATTGCCAAAATTGAAAAGAAAATATGTCTTTTCATTTTATTTCAAGGAATAAATTTAGCAATGGCTTTGAATTGTCCTCCAACAGAAGCATTCGCTTGGAAGTTTGTGCAACTCTAGAGACAGCTAAGTGCTAAACCCTTTTCACCTATATATGTAGGCTAAAGAGGTATCATCTTCCACCTTTCAAATCGTTTAAACCCTGCCCCAATATCCTTAAAAAAACTTTCACAGAAAATAGAAGAAAAGAAGGAAACTATGACCATGAATGGTGATCGTGGGAAAATGCCGACGTCCTCGGAGATGGCGGTACATCTTCCGGAGGACAAGGTGCCGGCTTCTTTGGAGAACGGTGGCACAGTAACTATGCCGTCAGCGAGACCTTTAGACCGGAAAGCCGACGTCTTGCACGTGACACTCAGACTATTGTGCATGGTGACCTCTGTGATAGCTTTGTCTTTCAAGGTCACAGCTCGTCAGTCTGGTGATGTCTCCATCTTTGGCTTCACGCTTCCTGTTCTTTCCAAATGGTCTTTCTCTCACTCTTTCGAGTAAGCAACTAACTCTTCCAATTCTTTTTCTTGCTATATATACTGGGGATGTGATAGAGAATGTAAGAGATGGAAGTAATTTGAAGCTAACTTGATTACCTTGTTGGTGAAGGTTTTTTTTTTTTCTATGGATTTTAATGGTCATAAGTGATATCTTAAGGGTTTAAAGGTTCTTACTTCCATACATTTTCTGCTCAATTTTTTTGGTTCTATGTACTTCTTTTCAATACCCTGAGCAAAAGTGATAGTTACAAATTCCAAGTTCAAAAATGTTCTTTTCTTCATGAAATTTCCATGAATTTGCTCAGCAACTAAACGGTCCATGATTAATAGAGCCATTTTTGTCCTTTTGAGTACGTAACTATATTGACCGACAGAAGCAGAGTCCCGTCTTACCTAGTTTGTCTTGTTATGCGGAAATTACTGATCTATGTTGTTGACGACTTTTGCCATGGTCTGTATGCTCGTTTTGAGTGAAAACAAATTTTGGGTACTCGCAATTTCCAGTTCGATGACATTTGAATAAACAGAATTAAACCAGTGAGTGATTTATGGCTTGGATTGGTGGAGGGGTGGAAGTAGATAACTTGTTGAAATCAACCTGTTGAAATTATGTGTTTGTGATTGCTGTTTTAGTAACTGCTGAAATGTGAAAATAGATCTTTGACAAGTGCGATTGCGGTTGCGGAAAAGAGATAAAATGACTAAAAAGTTCATTAATTTAATAAACTATTAATTGTTAAAATAATTAAAAATATATTATTAGTCATATAAATTTAAAAATATAAATAATAAAATATTAAATTAAAAAAAGAAAATATAAATAAAATAAATTTAGTAAATAAAAAATTTCATAAAAAATATATTCTTAGTCATATAAATTTAAAATTATAAATAATAAAATATTAAATTAAAATAAAAAATATAAATAAAATAAATTTAGTAAATAAAATATTTCATAAAAATATAGTATTAGTCATATAAATTCAAATTATAAATAAGAAAATATTAAATTAAAATAAGAAAATATAAATAAAATAAATTTAGTAGATTAAATATTTTATAAAGCACCGAAGAGGAAGAGGAACACGGAGAGCCAGAGAGAACAAAGAAGATGATACGTTGGACTTGCTTTATATTAGTTGAGAGTATAATAGAAAACAATAATTATCAAAATGTTATTAATAGAAAGTAAAATTTCTACTGTAGAAACACTTTCGTACCGCAATCATCTTTCTACTTATCGATTTCTGCGTTGGCTCCACACTTTCCTCCAACCTCCGATTGTTCACCGACAGATCCAAATATGTGATTGCGTTTGAAAACTGCGGTAGATATGTACTTATCCCCACCGCACCGCAGATCCAAACGAAGCCTATGTTTTCACCTTTCAATCCTTTCTTGATAACCTTTCTTTTTTCCTTACATATATATATATATATATATATATATATATGTATGTATGTATGTATGTATATATAAATGTATGTATGTATGTATATATATATATGTATGTATGTATGTATGTATGACTTTTCAAGTGATAAAAAGATTCTTTTAAAAAAAAAGTGATAAAATTAAAGGATGCTTTATTTGGAAGTTTAAGTGGATGGTCACAATTATGTTGAGAAAATATAAAATAGACAATCGACTAGAAAATAAGCAGCAATATATATTGATAAAAAAATAAAGTTACATACTTTGTGCTGTAGCTCTACCTTTCACTCTCTTTTATTCTCTTATTTTTTTGTTTCTTTCTGTGCCTTTTCTTTGCTTTTTTCATTTATTTCTTCACTACTAAAACACTACTCATACAACCCTTTTTATAGCCATCAAAGTCAATTTTATTCACCGACTTTAACACCCTAAAGACAATTAAAACACTACCATAATAAATGAAGTTATAGCTAGCACAACTAATAATACAAATTGATTTTGTCTTCTTTTCTCTAGAAGAATCAAGAACATCATTGGATTTAACTTCAAACACTCCCCCTCAACCTCAACTTTGCATGCCAAGCTTTTCTTTGAGTTTATAAAATACATTAGTCTTCAATGACTTGGTAAAAATATTCGCAAGTTGATCTTCAATTCTGCAATGAATGAGCTCTACTATTTTGTCTTTCACTTGCTCTCGAATAAAATGATATTTTTTGTCTATATGTTTGCTTCGGCTATGTGACACTGGATTTTTCGCAAGTGATATGGCAAATTTATTGTCCATGTATATTGTAATTGGACTTTCTTGTTGATGATATAACTCACTCAAAATATTCTTCAACCATATTGCTTGACATGTTCTGTAACATCTCGTCTCCTATACATATGGTTAGAACACAAAATTGGGAGACGTGTATATGACTTAAGACCAATGAACGTTAGGCATAAGTTATGACACATGGTTTGGCACATACATACAATTGTACATACTTTCATTTAGCATTTTCGGGGTAAGTATGACAATTGTGATTGTGATGAATGGTGTGGTAGTAAAGATGAATAACATACGTGAGGGACAAGCAATGGACCCACGGATAATGTTGTTTAAGTTAGGAAGACTCTACTATATTTTGTCATTATGACAAATGGTGAGTCAGCGGAGATAAATAGGACACGTGAGGGACATGGAATGGACTCACGTATTAT
>JANQAP020000209.1:69321-80620 GCA_026874005.2 Erythroxylum coriaceum | reverse complement strand
CCTTGATAGATTATCCAAAAGCCAATAGATGAAAATGGGTAGATGTGGTTTCGGTGATGGTGAAAAGAGAAAGGAGATGTGTTTTCAGTGGAGACTAAACAAAAGAACTAATGACAATTTCTTACTCAAACATAACTTAGGTGACTTCATCATACAATGCCACAGGTCACTCTTGTATGTAGCCCATTTGTCATCAATGTAAGGCTACCATTTGTCACTTAGTAATTTGTCCAAATGTCACACATTCATTGATCCATTTGTCACTCCATAATTGGTCTCTTAATTTCTTTATTTTTCTTAATCTAAATTACATCAAATTTTCAATAGCTTTCCTAAATATCCTAAATGTCTCCAAAAATGCGGAATTTATTTTAATACATACCAATTTAATAATCCAAGAGAATTAATCCATAATTCACCAAAATTTCGAAATAATAACTATTATCACCAAATAAATTTTGTAACACATTTAATCCAATATTCATACTTTAATCACTAAAAAAATATCACTTATACCCGGAAAAATATCAATGAATGCATGTACACTTATTTGTATGTTTCAAAAAAATACATACGCACATATAAGTGAGTACTCAAATATGCAAAGCATATAATGTACTGTTAAACCTAACCTTTAGTAACCAAACTTTCATAATTAACGAAACCACTGTAGGATTGTCCACAAGATTAAAACTTATGCTATAATGAAAGAAGACTACTTGGATTTATCACTAGAACTATATTGTAAGCTCTCAATTAAATAAAGACCCGTGGTAATCTGCTTTAGTTGTTCATTAGATTAGTTGTAACTACCATTAGATCATCTATCTGGTCATCTTGGAAGTTGTTAAAGGACTTGTACCATTACTGCATTGTTGCATGATTATGTGTTTTTATGTTTTGTTTGCTTATGGTTTTAGTTTTTCTTGGGGACAAGCAAAGATTTAAGTATAGGGTTATTGATAGGTGAATATTATAGTATGTTTTCCAGAGGTTTAAGTATGCGTTTAAGTGTTTTCTTAGATGATAATCATGTGCTTAGGACTTATAATTGGGGTTTTGTTCATGTTTTTATTTCTTTTAATTACTTGATTATTTTAAAAGAAGGATTTGATCTTAATATTAAGTTTCAACAGTTTTTGATGTGTTTATTAGTGAGTGGAAACAAGAAGAATTGAAGAAAAGATGAAGAGGAACTTAAAGAATAAGAAGATGCATGATCATCCATTAATTGCAAGATTATGCATGAAGTAGCCGCTTAGGATGCATGATCGTTCTAGAAAACATAAAAACACGTATAAAACTTTTCTAACATATAAAATTTTTGTATTCTTGACATTTCTTGGCTATTTTTGGAACTAAATTAAGTAGGCAACCATAGAAAGAACCGTAAAAGCCTTAAAAATTAGTGCATGCAAAGACAAACACCAAAAAGGAGGCTGCACATAATAATCAAAGAGATCAAACCGGAGACATCAAGATCAACTCCATAGTTTCCAGATTAAGACATAAAGTTGTTTTCTTTCTTCTCTATTCTTATATTTTCATTGTCTTGGATGTTAATTTGGATTAGTAGGATGTTGGACTTGAGTATGGATTTCTAAATCCATACTAGAGATTATTCTAAATCTGTTTTGTTAAACTTTATTCTTGTTGAATTCAAAATATATTAATTCTTTATGATATTTGTTATGCTTATAATTGATAATAAATCAAGAGATTGAATCAAGTTATTTATGTTAAGGTGTGCAATGAGAGTTGGTAACTTAATAAACCTAAAAATATTAAATTAATACATAATTAAAGAGAGATCTTAATTGTGAGTTAATTATCCTTAGGATTGCTTCAAATCTAATTGACTAGTTAGAAGTCGTCTTGTAAATCAAGAGGTTGTAATTATATTGTTTTCTATTTCAGTTGGGATTACTTAACTAGATTTCAATAGAGGGTAATCAAAACCTTAGGATATCTAGGATCAAGCATAATTGAATTAACAAGATAAAGGGAAGTCAAAACAAGGATAGAATAACCCTAAGTTTCCATTATTGATCAACTTCATTCTTATTGCTAGCTTCAATTATTCAATTGTTTAGTTTTATTAGTTATTTCAATTTAGCTAATTTATTCTAATTAAATTTATTTAGACTTTTATTGTAATACCCACATACCCTCTGGAAGGATATGCAGATGCCACACATAACAACACCCAAAACATATCATACCAACAATTCCAAGCATTCTCAGAAACTCGAGCATCATACATTACATTAAATTACATTTCATTATGTTTTAAACATACTATACATAATGTAATGACATATCACAAAACATATTACATGTCCTGAAATCCAAATTTCCTCTTGTTTATAAATATTACAAACCATATATGCAAAATACAAACTATCTCATCATACTGAGTACAAATCAGTAACAACAACAAATTGAACATTATTCACAACAAAACACAGTCTTCATTGGCCACTGCAATTGTCTTTGTCCCAGTCTTTATACCCTTCTATCTGCACCTACACGGGGCAAATCCACCGTGCTAAGCATATAGCTTAATGGGGAATAACTAAATAGGATACATAATGGCAATTGTCTCTAACAGTAATATGATATTCACATATACAAATATGATCACATTTTGAGCAATATGCATCTCAGATCAGAATAAATCATATCATAGTAGAATATATCTACTTTAGGGTAAAATTCACAAGTATCATAATAGAATAACATAATATCAAAAACAGAATTTTAAAATATCATAACAGAACTTGTTTGTATCAAAATAGAATTTGTTTATATCATAACAGAGCTTAGTTATTTCAGAACAGAGCTTGATTATATCAGAGCTGAGCAAATAATAAAATACAAAATAAGTTAGCCTACTAATCCTTTTTACAGAAGTGGGTAATGGGACTAGAACAGAAGATACCATGATTGTATCTAAAATAGAAGAGACTTAAGTCTCTGAAACAGAAGACACAAAGGTGTCTGGAATTAGAAGACACCGAAGTGTCTGATCACAGAAGACACCTTAGTGTCTAATTACAGAAGCAGCTACTAACCCTTCTAGGCATGCCTATTTACCCACGACTAGGACTTAGCAGTTTTAAAACAAACCATTTCAGATTTCAGAATTTTATGCAAAAGATGAAGTACAACATATGTCTTTATTCTATTTTGCTCCAAATGAACTTATTCATTGACATTTGATCAAACATAACATACCTTATAAATACAAATATGTGCAATTATGCATCAATAGAAGTGCTGAGTCATCACACATTATGTATATGCATACAATTAGAAAGCACTTCCAATACAACCCCAACTATCAAACTCTTCGGACAACTAATGGTTCGGAATTATCACAATATTATCGCAGAAATTTACAATTCACAAACATCCATATCCAATTCATAATACATAAGCCTTTGTAACTCATTCATTTATAATCACACCAAGCAATTCAACATTGTATTCATCATTATTAAACCATACATCCTTTAAATTATCATCTCCATTAATAATGCATAATTAAACTAACTATTACTCAATTACATCGAATACCAATTTAAGTTCAAACACACCTTAAACAAGTCCATTTAAGTCCTATTGTACCAAATAAATTAACTAAACCTTATATAGTTGATCAATTGCACAAAACCCCATTTTTTTCACCTTCCTAATCATTCCCACAAATGTGGGATAAGTGACCTGAAAACTTCAAACAACTATTTTCATAGGACATATTTTTGGATCAGTTTTGTATGGCTATTCTGACCTAGAAGCTGGCATTTTTAGACAATATGTTCTTTTAAAAAAATGTTTATCTATGTATTAAGTTTTCAAACAAAATATAGTTAATTCAATTTGGTTCATTATTCCAAGAGTTACATCCAAAATACTACAGACTATTCTCAACCGTGGACAATAATCAGAACTCAACTTCAAGCCAAATTTCAAAACCCTTAGTGATAGAAATAAATTTGATTGCTTCATAAAAGTTGTAGATATATGTATCTAGTTTAATATGAATTTAAAATAATCCCATTTTGATGTCTACAAGTCAAGATATGGCTAAAATACCTATGCCTATTCAGTGGAACCACTCCTTCTAATGAGTATCCAACATGTATCCAGTTTCTAACCAGAATTCTTCATTAATTCAGTACACATTTTATCCACTTCAAACACCAACCAATGCATGTTCTATCATGATACCAAGTTTATTACTCCTTTACCTCTTTAAACTTAAAAAAAAAACAACTCAAAAGATCAAGTCAAACTAATCCTTCTAAGTAATCAGCACGTATCTAGGTTTAATGTGCAAATTTCAGCATTAACATAACAATAGTACAGAAAATTAGTAGAACCTTTTTCTAGATTTAGTAGCTTACCAAAATTCAAGTGATGACAATCCAAAGTCCAGCAAAAATTCCAGAATTTAGAGAGAAAATGGGATTTTCGGTGGAGAGAAGGAAGCAAGGTGAATAATGGACAAAGCTGGATTTACTTTAGCAAAAACTTGCTTCATCACCAGCTAGGTGTCACTAGCTTAACATGCCAATTAACACCAAGGCATGAAGCCCATTTGCCCACCATTTAAGTTGCCATTTGTAACACTTCAATTAGGCCACATGTCCTCTTATTATGTTGCCAAATGTCAATGCATAAACTATGCCAAATGTCACAAATTTATAGGCTTAGTCATTATAATTTTTATGTACCAACTTAACTTACCACTTGACAATTTTCCTAGTCCCAATTGTACCTTTAAATACCTCAATTCTCTAATGGTGTCAATCCATTCCAAACCACTAAATATGATCCACTTGACCAAAAATTCAAGTCATATGTCTTTCATATTCTGATCATAGCACAATTCTAACTCTTATCACATATGTACTTTCATAAACATGTCTTATTTGAACTAGGGTGTACTTTAAGGCCTTACATTTATTACCTTAGACAAAGTGCATCCAAGTTGTTAGGTGACTAATCACTCGTCGTGGGAATGACATTTTTTATACTAGAAGATACGATCTGTATTTTTGTAGTATTGAAAGTTCTTATATAAAACTTTCAATAAGTTTTTTGCGTCCATTGTTGGGAATTAAGTTTAGAATCTTATACAATTTGAATTCTTTTGATTTTGATTTAAGGACTTTACTACTTTTCTTTTGTAATTGTAGGTACGTTAACAAAAGAATCATAAAGAGCAGCTAAGCAACTTATAGACCATTTCTTCCAACCCAATGAAGGCATTACAATATGGATGGGAGATAAATTCATATAGTTTTTGGTGGCAGAATTACCCAAATTATTCTTGGAATAACATTGCAGGAAATAATATAAGAGCACAAGGTCCACCAAGTTTCCAACAAGATAGTCTTAGATCTTTAGAGTCCAAGTTAGACAAGTTAATGGACGTGCTAAGCTTCAAGATTGATAGCCAAAATGAAACTCAAAAGACGATGGAAGTTAAATTTGATCAAATAATGAAGAACCACTCCTCTTCCATTCATAACTTGGAGGTTCAAGTTAGGCTACTTTCTAATGCATTGTTAACAAATAATGTGGGGAGCCTTTCAAGTACCATGGAAGCACAACCGATATCCTTATTATGTTGTGACATTTTTGGGGTTAAACATTGTAACCATAAATGTCAAGCACCATATTATAAGTGGGAAAATTCATATTACATGAAAAATTGGTCTTAGGATAGATCAGGTGAGCATATTGACACTGAATTAGATATAACATGTTATTAGAGCCTATTAATGCCTTAAAGTGAAGAGGTGACAAAGGTCGATTTTATGAGTAAAGTTGCAATTCAAAAAGAGTCAGAAGAAAAAATGACAAAGGAAATAGAGGTTGAAGAAGAGAAGAAAATCTCTGTTCAAGAAGAAGAGTATAAGAGTAGACAATGATTGAGGTTGAAAATGAATAGTTCACCTTTAGATAGGACAAACAGTTAGCATCAACTGAAGATTCAGGGAGTTTCATCGTTGATTATTTTATTGACAGTTTGTTGTAGAAAAGTGCACTAATAAAATCACTTGGATTTCTTAATTTGGTAAATTATGTCCTTACTATTATTATCTTACAACATGCGGCTTATTTATAGGCTACTAAACTACTATAGAGAGATATAAGTGAAAGTAAGCCACTAATTATAGACCCAAGATGTTGGTAAAAATAAAGATTAAGTCGAGCTAACGATGTTAAACAAGTGTTACTTATGAGGTAATTCAAGAATTAGGATAGGTGTTATATTATATTTTTTTATTTGATTTTGTTTCTAATGTGTTGTTGGTTAGGTTTTTTGTAAATTCTTGCATGTGTGTTTATTATTATTTTTTTAGAGTGATTTTTTTGGATAAATATCATATTTGGAAAGGTATTACATCTTAGGGAATATATTATGAAGGAAGCACGAGGAAAATGGTGCATGACGTGCCAATTTTGGCATGAAACACATTCTATCACAATCGTGCATTGGGGAAGAGGTAAAAGGGTTATGTATGATCATGCATTGGATGCACGATTGTTACAATCAACCCTTTAACACAATGCACACTCTTGCATGACCCTTTTACCCTTTCCCCAAACCCTTACCCCTATAAATAGTCTTTTTCTCTTCTTCCACCTCCCATGTTCTCTCTCTAAGTAGCAACCCACCTCCATAGCTTTTTGTTTGCTCTTAAATCTCTCTTAAATTTCACTTGGATTTCATTCTTTTCTTTCAATTTATTCTAGATTAACATTATTTCCATACAAATCTAGTAATTTTCACTCAAAATCACATGTTTTTAGTAGTTTTGCAAGATTTTAACAACACTTTCTCTCTCCTATGTTTTTTACTCTCTATCGTGTTTGTTGTGGTTTTTTGGTTATTTTGCAGGTTTACTCTTCATCATGTCTCCAAGAATTAAAAAAATTGCAAAATGCTCAAACTTTAAAGTAAAAGTGAAGGTGTTGGGTAATGGTGCACGTGAATTAGTCAAGGATTTTGGAGCTCCTTTTTTGATCTTCTCTCAAGAAGAAGGTAAGAGATTCCAAAACCTCCATTCTAAAATAATTATTGCACCTTGATATTTTGATTTTTAATTTTAGAAGATTTAGATTTCAAAGGAAAAGTTGAGTCTTTGAGTGCAAGAATTCAACGGGATAAATTTATACATTGTGATTATCTTGTGTTTGAATAATTAACCCTTAAATTTTACACTACTTTACACTTTGAGTTAGGTAAGTTAGATAATTTTTGTTTCGACTGCGAGGAAAACCTTAAAATTTGGATTATGATATCATGGAAAAAATTTTGCTTTTCCAAAATCAAACATTATTGAAAAACATGAAAATTTTTATGCTAATAACTATTAGATGAAATTAATAGAGTTGGATGTGTTTAATACACACAATGCTCCTGATAATGTGAATAAGAATCCTAAACACTTGTCACTGCATAAATTCATGTGTCATGTTGTTTTTGCTGAGAGTCAAATTAGTAAGTGCTCTAAAAAAGATTTATTTATACTTTGGTGCATGGATAATAAGGTTTCAGTCTACACATCCACCCATATTTGTCAAAAAATAGTTACTTTGCTTAATACGAAAAGTAACTATCTAGGCATGTGTTTTCTTGTAACCGTTCTAGCTCAATCGCATGGTGTTATTGTTGATGAACTAACCCCTATTTTTCCTGAGCATTTAAATCACATACATTTGAGGCGAGTTGAGATCTTCGAGTTCCATGGTATGGAAATCTGAGATATCAGCTAGAAATCAAAAGTTAAACACAAGAGAGGATAGGTAAGTTTTAGTTTCGCATCTCCACAACACCACTAACAAGTCTCATCAAGTGAAGAATCCCAGGAGGAGTAAAAAGGTTGGGAAAAGGTGCTTGACAAAATGGAAGAGAATAACAAGCACTTAAAGGGTCGTTTGGATAATATAGAGGCATAGTTAAAGGATGTAATGTGCCATTAGCGATATCAGATAAAGAAATTGCCAAATTTTTTGTTGTCCAAGGTGTCTAAGTCCCATCTCTAACACCATCACCCGAATCACCATATTTTACTCTTAATTTTAATTTATTTATATTTCTATTTAGTTTTATTGTCTCCATTTCTATATTGAGGACGATATGTTGTTCAAGAGTGGGGACATAAATGCACTGGCATATCATTTGTATGTGTGAATTTTGTGATTGTATTGTGCTAGTCTTTAAGTAGGTTGGTATTGTCTAAACATTTGGTTGCATGATGTGTGCAATGTGTGAATGTGTCAATGACATGAATTGAATGAAATTAGATTACTTTCGAACATGGTCATTTAAATTGTAAAGGCATATTAACTTGTGGATTTTGTGTTTTAACTTTCTTTAGGATGAATATGCATGTTAATTAGGATGTGACACATATTCTTTCACTTTATGACTCTTGTTTACATACATTTACAATTACATTCATTTAAATTGGTAGGCATTATTAGTAACCTTCATAAGAGTGATTGATTAAGAAGAAATGAGGTAGGCTAAGAAATTTATTAAATAATTGGTTAAATAAAATTCCTATTTTGCTGGCCCTTTTTAAGAAAACTAGGTTAAGAATAAAGATGGTAGCCAATTGAGGGTTTTGGTATAGCTGAGTAACCGAGGGCTTTCACGATAAAAAGTTTGTCTTCATATCAAAAGGCTAGAATGACACTACGACCAAACTAAATAAAAAATGTAACCTAGTTGAGTAACTAGGGGACATTCATAATAAAGTGTTTACCTTCGAATCAAAAGACTAGGTGATCGTAAAAGAAAATGTTAAAATATGGTGCTTACAATAAAATTAAACCTACTAATCTTTTAAAAATAGTAAGAATTTTCATGAAGAGTTACTTAGTAATAGTTTACCTTTTTAATTGATCAATAATAATAAGTGCATCCCTAGAAGTATCATAGATGCATGAATAGGCTGTCAATATTTTGATTGATATATATATTCAAATTAAAGCACTTAAACATGAATGGAATAAGTTAGTATGTTGGAATTTTTTAAATGGTTGATGTTTGAAGTTAAGTTAATTCCATGAGATTTAATGTCATTATACCATTATTGCATTGTTGCATGATTGTGTGTTTTTGTGTTTGGTTTATTTGTGGTTTTAGTTTTTCTTTAGGACAAGTAAAGATTTAAGTGTGGGGATTTTGATAGGTGTATATTATAGTATGTTTTTTAAAGGTTTAAGTATGCTTTTATGTGTTTTCTTAGATGATAATCATGTGTTTAAGACTTAGAATTATGTTCTTATTAGTTTTTTATGTGTTTTAATTATTTGATTGTTTTAGAATAAGGATTTGATCTTAATATATGTTTTAAGAGTTGTTTGATGTGTTTGTTAGTGAGCGAAAACAAGAAAAATAGAAGAAAAGATGAAGAAGAGCTTGAAGAATAGGAAGATGTATGATCGTGCATGAAGCAGCTACATAGGATGCATAATCATGACAGAGAGCAAAGACAAGATGCATGATCAAGCACAACTTTTCTAACACACAAAATTTTTGTGTTCTTGACATTTCGAGGCTATTTTTGAAACTAAATTAAGAGGGGAAATCCTAGAAAGAACCCTAAAAGACTAAAAAAGTGTTGAAGGCAAAGAAAAACTCCAAAAAGGAGGCTGCACATCATAGTCAACGAAATCAAACTGGAGACATCAAGATCAACTGCAGAATTTCTAGAATTTCTATACCAAGACGTAAAGTTATTTTCTTTCTTTTCTCTTCTTATATTTTCATTGGCTTGAACAACTAGTAAGATTACTCTTTTATGACCAGCAGGTCCTTAGTTTGAGTAACGCAAATAGCTTCTTTGTAAAATGCAAAGTAAATGTTGCGTACAATTAATGACCCTTCTCCAACCCTCGTAAAACGGGGAGCCTTGTGCATTGAGATTTGCCCTTTAATTATATTTTCATTGTCTTGGGTGTTAATTTGGGTTAGTAGGATGTTGAATATGATTATGGATTTATAAATCCTTAATAGGGATTGTTCTTAGATCTATTTTTTAAACTTTATTCTTGTTAAATTCAATATAAGTTAATGCTTTATGATATGATAATAAATCGAGATATTGATTTCAAATTATTTGTGTTAAGGTCCACAAGTTGTAACTTAATAGACATGAAAATATCATATTTATAAATAATTAAAGAAAGATCTATATTGTGAGTTAGTTATCATTAGGATTGCTTCAAATCTAATTAACTAGTTAGAAGTAGTCTTGTGAATCGAAAGGTTGCAATTATATTGTTTTTCTATTTCAATTGAAATTACTTGATTAGATCCTAAGGGAGGGTAATCCAAACCTTAAGATATCTAAGATCAAGTCTAATTGAATTAGCAAGATAAAAGAAAGACAAAACAATAAGAGAATAACCCCCAGGTTTCTATTATTGATTAAATTCATTCTTATTGCTAGATTTAATTATTCAATTGTTTAGTTTTATTAGTTATTTCAATTTCAGGTTTCCATTATTGATTAAATTCATTCTTATTTCTAGCTTTAATTATTCAATTGTTTAGTTTTATTAGTTATTTCAATTTTAGCTAATTTATTTTAATTCAATTCATTCAACCTTTTAGTACCTTAGACAAAATTGTATTCAAGCTGTTAGGTGACTAATCAATATTCGTGGAAATGATATCTTTTATACTGTAAAATACGACTTACATACTTGCAGTATTGAAATTTTTTACATGAGACTGTCAACGCTAAACCAGAAAGAAAGGACTTGAAGAGATAAAACCAAAGCCCACGTAAACATGCTTAAGTTTGGTTTCTTTCTCATTTAGGAAACTAGTAGAGAGTTAAAACTGAAGATTAAGATTTAAGACTGAAAGCTAGAGAGAGTCATTCAAATCATCAGTATTATTGATGTCGGTAAACTTTAACTTATTTAATTAATTCTTTTTTTTTATTTAATATCTTTATACGTGATCAACTTAGAAATTGGTGAGTTGATAAGTACGCAATGAACAAATTATGTGAAGAAGGTAGAAAAAGGATTTAAAACTGTCATGTGGACATTGTCTAGCAAAGGACTAAACGGAAGCCTTCTGCCACTCTTTCTTTATCGCTTAATCTACACGAAGAATCTTAAGAAACATCAATGGATGAGGCGAATCATCATTGATCTCATTTTCCATATAAAGGCAAATGTAAAAGATCAGGGAAAACGTGACAAGAAACCATACTTTACATACTTACTGTAGAAACGGCTGAAGCTCTCTTATCTT
>JANQAP020000207.1:495355-505531 GCA_026874005.2 Erythroxylum coriaceum | reverse complement strand
TTTTCCTCCAGCCCTCATTGCCCATCTCATGTAAAAGCTATAATTTCCTATAAGGAAACATTAAATCAAGTTAAGTCACAATAATTAAATCAATAAGAGGGGTAAAAAGGAATAATTAAAACATAAATATTTAACAAATATGCACTTATCACACCTAATAAAAGAAATAAAAAAATTTAAAAGTAAAAGGTATGAAAAGCTTATTCAGAAGATGGTGGCGACGGTGTTAGTGTAGGGGCTTCAAAATTGTTCCTGTGACAGAAGTTAAGGAACCTCTTCTTCAAACTACGCTGCTCCTTGTGGACTTTTTCATTTGGGTGCTGAGCTCATTTAGTTAGGATGTCATTTGTTGTTGATTGGGGGCCATCTGGTCGAGGATGTGTTGAAATCGGTCAACCTCTACTAGTGCATTTGGTTCCTCCTCCACTGCTTCTTCCTCTGACTTCGGGACTGCGCAAGATGTGGAGTGTCGGGAAGCAGCTGTACTGGTACGCCTCCTGCTCCTCATTGCAGTGCGCATATGAGGATTTCAGAGTTCCATATAATGGACTTACATAATCTCGGAGCACCTTAAATCAGATGTGTCAAACATGTCGTGCAACATTGCAACATTGTATGCATCTCTTCCACATTAAGGTTATAATAATGAGCTAAAGTAGTAACAACATGCGACATTCCAAAATATAAATTCTTTTTATTGACAACACTTACTATTGACCAAAAATTCTAAAAGGTGTGTTGATTTTAACTTTTCGAGCTATGCACCATAAAAAGAAAAGTTTTTTGGCCGAACATTTGCTACTTTAAGATTTATTGAACACAGTTAAGCACATAAATTTATGCAAAAGCAAATATTCGGCACTATGTATTAAAGAATTCGGCGCATTCCTAGAGTAAAAATTTTCTTCCCCCGTTAAAGTTTTCCAATAGGAATCCACAACAAAATCAGTGTGATCATCTAAAATTTTTATATTTTGCAAAATAATCCAATTTGTAAATAGTACCGAATAACCTAAACCAGAAAATGTCCATTTTAGGGTTATTTCGGATAGTAGTGAAAAACTCAATAGTCATCATAGGATG
Source organism: Erythroxylum coriaceum (assembly GCA_026874005.2). Classification (NCBI taxonomy): domain Eukaryota; kingdom Viridiplantae; phylum Streptophyta; class Magnoliopsida; order Malpighiales; family Erythroxylaceae; genus Erythroxylum; species Erythroxylum coriaceum. Next base: position 504,448 of record JANQAP020000207.1, on the reverse strand, counting down.
GATAGGTACATCACGCTGGATGAACCTATTCCAACCTATGTTTGTAGCTAGTCGCTCATTTTTCAGCCTCACTCCTATGTTTTCTAACACTTTAAAATCAAAATACTTAAGAGTGACTATTTCTCTAGCCCCAAAGTCTCGAAAATGCATACCTTCTTCTTTCGAGTAAATTGGGAATGGGGCCTGATAAGCTACCACTAAATTGGACTTACCTTCACCGAAAACTTGACGGTAGAGTTCGTCAATCAGTTTCCAAGCCATCATCTTCATTGGTGCTATTGCAAGAAGAAAACCTGCAAAAATTGAGAAGAAGATAAGTGAAATTCGTATTTAAGAGAGAGAGAGAGAAAAATCTTACCCAAATCCTTGTGTTTTTGAATGATTAATTCATGAAAAGATGAAAGGAATGTAAGAATAATGAAAAGACTTGAACAAAATACCAAGAATCTGGAGGAAAATGAAGAGTTTTAAAGAGTGGGAGGAGAGAATTTACTGGCTTAGAGAGAGAAGGAGTGAAAATTTTGAGAGTGGGTGAAAGAAGAAAATAGGAGGAAAGTTTATATTTCCCTCCCAGGTGGAATTGCCATGATCGTGGGAAAACCTTCTTCCATAATATTGGTTCTCTATGATCCCACGACCTACAAACACATTCAACAAGAATTTTGAAAAGAAAACAAGTTGAAATTCTAACAAAAACCAAATTGAACATCAAGCAAACTCAATTCAAGCACAATCTTAATTAAATAAATCAAACAAATAACTAGATGAAGATAATCAAAAGAAATTAAACATGCTAAATTAAGGTCATTAGCTTGACCATTCCTCATATATTCATGAAAGAGTGGAAGATAGGAGATAGATAACTTCCCTATCTAATGGATATGTCCCTCCATAATATGGCTTAGAGCGGTGCCCATTGACTTTGAATGTTTCCCCTTATCATTTTCTATTTCCATAGCTCCATGGGGAAACACTTGAAGAATTTTGAAGGGCCCACTCCATCTTAACTTGAGCTTTCTAGGAAATAGTTAAAGTCTTGAATTAAACAAAAGTACCAAGTCTCCACTCTTGAATTCCTTCTTCTTGATATGGCCATCATGCCACTTCTTAGCCCTTTCTTTATATAACTTGGCATTTTCATAAGCATCGTACCTTAACTCATCCAACTTGTCGAGGTGTAACAATCGCTTTTCTCTTTCCAGCTTCCAATCCATGTTCAATTTCTTGATTGCCTAACATGTTCTATGCTCCAACTCCAATGGTAAATGACACGCCTTGCCATACATAAGCCAATATGGTGTTGTGCCTATAGGGGTCTTGAAAGCTGTTCTATAAGCCCACAGTGCATTGGCATCCTTCTTGGCAAAAATGTAACATAGTGCTGTATGATATGTGAAAACAATACTTTGTAAGCCCAAAAGATAGGAGCGAAATGTTTCACAAGTAAATACCACCGCAAGCAGTTCCTTCTCAGTCGTTGTGTAATTCAATTGTGCTCTGTCAAAGTCTTGTTTGTGTAATAGATAGCATGTAACCTCTTCTCTTTCCATTGACTAAGTACACATCCAACAGTATGTCGCTTGCATCATACATAATCTCAAACGGAAGAGATCAATCCGATAACCTCAGAATTGGTGCTGTTATGAATGCCTTCTTTAACCTATTAAAAGAATTTAAACAGTCATCATCAAAATCTTTAATGAGCCATCTGTAGAACCCTATATGACCAAGGAAAGCATAGATACCTTTAATGTTGGAGGGAGGTGGTAACTTTTCAATTACTTTTGTCTTAGCGTGATCCACTTCAATCCCTTTGTATGAAATCTTATGACCTAATACAATTCCTCTTGGACCATAAAATGACATTTTTTCCAATTTAAAACTAAATGTGACTCCTCGTATCTTTGAAGCACTTTGTCTAAGTTAAGTAAACAATGATGAAAAGAATCTCCAAAGATTGAAAAATCATCCATAAATACCTCCATAAAATTTTCATTCATGTCTGCAAATACAGTCAGCATGCACTTTTGAAATGTGACATGTGCATTACATAAACCAAAAGGCATTCTTCAGTATGCAAAAGTTCCATATGGACATGTAAAAGTGGTCTTCTTTTGATCTTTCAGGTATATAAATATTTGATTGTACCCTGAATATCTATTCAGAAAGCAATAAATAGAATGACCAGCCACTCTTTCAATCTTTTGGTCTACAAAAGGTAACGGGAAATGATCCTTCTTGGTGGCCAAATTTAGCTTCCTATAGTTAATACACACTCGCCAACCTATGACAGTCTTAGTGGAAATCTTTTCCCCTTTCTCATTTTCTATTACCGTCGTGCCACCTTTCTTTGGCACACACTGTACTGGGCTCAACTCACTATCCGAAATGGGGTAAATTATCCTTGCATCCAGAAGTTTCACCACCTCCTTCTTCACAACCTCTTGCATATTCAAATTTAATCATCTCTGTCTTTCTCTCACAGTTCTACATCCTTCTTTTAGATTAATCATATGCATCACCATATTGGGGCTAATCCCTATAATATCATAAATTTGCCACCATATAGCTCTCATCCTTTTCCTAATAGTCTCCACCACTTTCTCTTCTTGCTCATAATCTAATTCATTAGAGATAATGATAGGTAAAGTATGGTTCTTCCCTAAAAAGGTATATCTCAAATGGGAAGGTAAAAGTTTAAGCTCTAAAGTGGGAGGTTTAATAGTAAAAGGTTGTGTAGGTGCACTAGTTCTCTCTAATCTTTCTAACTCCACTTCCTCACATAAATCCCCTTCCTTCACACTTTCATCTTTGTGTACTCCATTTACTTCATCGGCTCCTTCTTTAATCTCTTTTACACACTTATCTACAACATCTATTTTCATACACACATTTCCATCCATCGGTTTCTTCAAAGATTTTGTCATATTAAACTCAACCTATTCATCACCAATTCTCAACACAAGTTTTCCTTCATGCACATCAACTAATGCCCTACTAGTATTTATAAAGGGCCTACTCAAAATCAATGGACAATTCTTATTAGCTTCAAAATCAACGGGAATTATAAATTTGTCCACTTTTACCAATACGTCGTCCACAACTCCAAATGGCTTTTTTATTCATTGATCCGTAAGTTGAATTAGTATGGAAGTTGGCTTGACCTCTCCTAATCCCAGTTTCCTGAAAATAGACAAACGCATGAAATTAATACTTGCACTTAAATCGCATAAACATTTAGAAAATTCAAAATCGCCAATAACACATAGAATAGTGAAACTCCCTGGATCTCGCAATTTTGAAGGCATTTGACTTGAGATAATGGAACTGCAATTCTCCATCAATTTAAACATCTGATTGTCTTCCCAAGTGCATTTATGTGTGAGTATATCCTTTAAAAACTTCGCATACTTGGGAATGCACTCCAAAGCTTCCACTAATGACAAAATAATCTGTAGCTTCTTCAATTTCTCCAAAAATTTATAAAATTGAGTATCCACCTGATGTTGTTTCACTCTTTGTGGATACGGGACTTTGGACTTATACAGTGGTGGTGGAACATACGGCCTTCCTTCTTCCTTTTCTTCTTCTATCTCCGTACTTTTCTCTTTTTCATGGCTATCCTTTTTCATACTTAGTTCTTCCAGCTGCTTGCCACTTCGAAGTGTAACAACTTTGAGTTGTTCTTTTGAAATGACCTCAGTATTGCTCGATAAGCTACCTACACTTTGAGAAAATACAGCATTAGTAAGTTGACTTACCTGAACCCCTAAGTTATGGATCGACGAGGAATGGTTCCTCACGATCTGGTCAAAATTTACCTCCATCCTCTGTTGACTTTCCTCCTAGCTTGCAAACATCCTTTTTCAACTCTCTTCTTGAGCTGCTAGTTTGGAACCAAACATCTCCATAAACTTGTCCAACTTACTTTCCATTGCTCCAATTCAATCTTGTTGGAAACCTGGTGATCCTTATGGTTTCGCTTAACCACCTGCATTATTATTACTCCAAGAGAAATTTGGAAGATTTTTCCATCTCGGATTATAAGTATTAGAGTATGGGTTGTTACCTCTTTACTGCTGGCCCAGGTAACTTACCTGTTCAATACCACCGGCTCCTAATAGGAAACACTCTGCTGAACCATGGTTGATATGCTCGCACAACTCACATTGCACTTGCATTGCCTTCGCTGTAGAGGAGGATGCTCCTTGCATGTTGTTTAGCTGCTTCGTAAGAGTCATGATCTGAGCCTACAAAGCAGTAATAGAGTCAATAGGTATTATACCTTTTTGTTCTTTATGCCCTTGTTTATTCCTCTCACTCGACCACATGCAGCTGTTACTTGCCAACTCTTCTAGGAGATCATGAGCTGGTTCCATAGTCTTCATCATTAATGAACCTCCAGCTGTTGCATCGATGGTTTCTTTAGTGCTCAGATTCACTCCATTGTCGAACATTTAAAGCAGGAACTATCTCGGCAGGTTATGATAGGGACAACTTCTCTAAAGTTCTTTAAATCTCTCCCAAGCTTTGTTGAGAGATTCCCCATCATTTTACTAGAAATTTGTAATCTCCTTGATAATCCTTGTTGTCTTCATTAACGGGAAATACTTGGCAAGGAATACTTGGGCAAGCTGCTTCCAAATCGTAATCTGGCCTGAATTCAGTGAATTGTACTATGCTTTAGCCCAAGCCTTCAACGTAAAAGAGAATAGTCTCAGCTTTACCTCATTTTAGACATTCTGTTGAATTGGAATGTGTCGCAAATCTCCAAGAAATTTGCGATATGGGCATTCGGGTCCTCGTTGAATAGCCCATAGAACTACACACTATTTTATAGAATGTTGAGTAGTGCCAACTTTATCTCAAAATTATTTTCTTGGACCACCAGTCTCGCCACTCCTTGAGGACTAAATCCTAGCCTCATGAAATCCATCAGAGTCCTCTCCGATCCCCCTTGCTTTCCTTCTTCAGCCATATCTTGTTGTGAAAACTTCAGATTCTTTGCCCTTCTTAACTCTCTTTTGTGTCTTTTGATGTCGAAAATTCGTCTTCGCTAACTTCTTTTGTTCTTTGTGTGCTCCTTGTGTTCATGCACCTGCAATTACATAAGGAAAAGTATCAAAATTATTAAATCAAAGTAATCTAAATTAACTAAGATGCTAAACAATCAATCCCCGACAACGACGCCAAAAACTTGATAATGGTAAAACCTATCTACTTGTTTTACGCTCAAAAACTGCAAGTGTACAGGTTGTGACTTGTAGTTAAAAAGAACAGATATCGATCCCATAGGGATTGATGCCCAGACACCACTTAATATAGACAAAACTTTGTTTAAGAAATGATGCAAATAATCTGAAAAATTAAATTAAAATTAAAATTAAAAGACTAAAACAAAGCAATAGACAATACCTAAGTGGAAAAAAATCGGAATTCAAGAATCTAAAGACTAGAGATTACTTTTTTCCCTATTTTGTCTCACTCCTATTTTATTAATCGAATTGTGTCTTACTTAAGATTTCCTAATGTATTAGATTTCCTAATGTATTAATTACTCTCTCTCAATGTATAATTAATTGTCCCTAATCAAATTAAAGGGAATCAATTGGATGATCTCTCAACCTTCCTAATGACTCTACTGATTCAACTAGTTATTAAACTATCATATGGGTGATCAGTTGAATTCGTCGAGATCTCTCTTCTAACTAATCAATTAACGTGAAGATTGTATGTCTATAGGCTGCCAACTCTCGTTGTACAATCCTACATAATTAATCTTACTTACTCTCTCGATTTATTACAAGAACATAAATAAAATCAACAATCATCAAAGACAACTTCATTCAATTCAATAAAATAGGAGTTCTAACAAAATAGCTCAAAAGCAATCCCTAAAACTAAATCAACCACTCATGGTCTGCATAACATCATCAACATTCAAATAAACCATTTTAAAAAGAATAGAAGAAGTAAAATTGATAGAAAATTAAATAAGGAAACTCCTTCTCTTCTTTACCAAAATCTGGAAACTTTGGTGTTGATGTGCTATTTTCTCCAGTCTTGATGATGATCTATGACTTCAATCCTTCCTCAAGGCTCCATACATGTATTCTTCACTCAAGGATGGTGTTTCTATAGAAGGGTTTCATCTCCTCTCTTAAGATGGAGGCTTAATTATGCAAGAAAACACTTTCCAATTACGTAGAAAAACATATACTAATGCACAACTATAGGTGGTTTCAGCCCAAAAGTCTTCAAAACTTCTCCGCTCTTGGCCGTTGGCCTTGAAACACTAACAAACACATCAAGGTACTATAAAAACATAACATTTAAGCTCAAAGACTTATACTAACCCATTAAAGCACCTAAACACATAAACTAACACAATTCTACCCTAAATACATACTAAACACTCAAATTAACACTAAATACCTAACAAATTACCCTAAAACATGATGCAATTCACAACTATCACCATGATTGTGACAGACGTAGGTATGACATGCCACCATCATGATAGAGGCATTTTCAACTGCCACGATTGTGGCAGGCGCGACGACAGATGCGAAACTACTTCCGAAAATAACTTTTCTAAGGTTATTTTGGACATTTTGGCTCAGGTAAAACATAATTTTTAACCTAAATAGAAAAAGACTATAAAAGGAAAAGAAGAAAACCCTAAAGGGGGCCTCCATTTTGCTACATTTGGAAGAACCAAAGAGGAGAGAGAAAGAACCAACAAGGAGAGAGAATGAAGCTCTTGGTGATCAATAGAGAACATGAAGGGCTAACTTTCCCGAACAATCGACGCCTAAGGGCGCATTAAGCATATTGTCATTGTGTATTGTGTTCTTTCCCTCTTTTTTGGATTGTTTATGTTATCTTGAGAATAGTGATTGGGTATTGTGTAAAAATGCTTTTGATGCTCTATTGAATCATTTTCTATGAAAACCTATTGCTTAAACTTGAATATGATACGTAATAGTCATGTTTGAAGTCATATATGGCAACTAACGATGTTAAATTGTTAAAGCTAACGTATCGTAAGTTAAATAGTCTGAGCTTGTGTTATTATTGCTTATATTGGTCCATTTTTCTTAATCATATTACAGTTGTCTGATTAAACTTAGAGAGTTATTTTTAGGTTATCTGATAGTTAGGGTTAACGAGCTCTTTTTAATTAACTACAACCTAAAAAAAAACTGGAATTAACAGAGATTGTTATTAATTCAAGATCAATAGTCTAAAGAGAGGTGTGAAGACGATAATTCAATGACATATGTGAATTGTGCTTAGGCTGACATTAAATCAAAGAACCATGTTTCAAACCATGAATCAATTTTATCACCTTATTGATGTTTAATTTGAGTTTTTCTTATCTAGTTTGCATTGACACAAAACCCCCTAGGTATAATTTAGGAAAGTAATTTGATTTAATCTCTGTGGGATCGACCTAGACTTGCCACTGCTATAGTTGTAGGTTTAGTTATTTTCTTGTAGTGTTACGACGCAATACCAATTTTGGCGCCATTGTTAGGGATCAATATCTTTTTCTTTTCTGAATTTATTTGTTTTGTTTTAATTTATTTTTATTATTTTATTAACTTCTTTTCTTATTTAGTTAGTTACGGTGTATGACACGATCTTCTCACATTAGTGAAATGAAATTTGATCCAGAATTTCAAAAAATGATACGCATATTAAGAAGACAAGTTGTACAAAGTTTCGAGGGTCCATCATCATCGGATAGGAAACTTGATTCATAACTAGGAATTCAAATAATTTTAGATTTACTTTCTAATTCTTCTAGTGATTCCATTCCTAAAACTGATTGTAACATGACATATTAAAACAATAATCGCACTCTTAAGCAGTTAGTTGCTCCTGATTTTAATCATCAACCTTTATGCATTGATTTTCCTACTATTGATTTTGCTTTTGAGCTTAAATCTAGACTAATTCATCTTTTTCCTTCTTTTCGTGGTATGCTAGGTGAAGATCCTCATAAGCACCTCAAGGAATTCCAAGTAGTGTGTTCTAGTATGAAGCTAGCTAAGATATAAGAAGAGCATATCAAGTTGAAAGCATGAACATTCTCATTGGGAGACATTGCCAAGGATTGGCTTTATTACTTGCCATCTGGATCAATTACTATTTGGAATGAGATGTAGAGACTTTTTCTAGAGAAGTACTTCTTTTCTTCTTGAGCTACGAATATTCAGAAGGAAATCTATGTAATTCAACATCACCATGGGGAGACATTATATAAGTACTGGGAGCATTTTAAAAGATTGTGTGCTAGTTATCTGTACCATCAAATTAGTGAGCAACACTTGATCCAGTGGTAGACAAGATAACCATTGAAGCAGAAATTTAGTTTCTAACATGGCTTCTAACTCTTAACAATTCAACATTCAAGAGGACCCTCGACTATTGAAAGTTAATGAAGCTAGTATTGCTACATTGGAGCAATAGATAACTGGTTAACATCTTCAGTCAAACAAATGGCTGCAAATAGATCTCAATAAGTCAAAGTATGTGGAACTTGCACAATAGTAGGACATCCCACTAATATTGGTCCAAATTTGCAAGAGAGATCTATGAAACAAGTGAATACTTTTGGAAGCTTTTCGAGTCAACCATAAAGGAATCCTATCTACCTCTATACACAGAACTTAGGATGGAAGAATCCTCCATTCAACACCTATGGGTAGCAAGGACAACAACAAGGCTCTTATCAACAACCATATTAAAGACAAGCTCAACCATCAACTGGAACTTCACTGGAAGAAATGATAAAAACATTGACTCAGAATATCACTCAACTTGAAAATAATGCCATACAATTTCGATAACAAACAAGAGATAGTTTTAGAATCTAGAGAATCAACTGAGTCATATAACTACAGCGGTGAGCTGATTAGGGAATCAGAATTCGGATAAGCTTCCTTCTCAAACAATTGTAAACCTGAAAGAGAATGTAAGTGCTATCACTGTAACACCCTATTATCGCAGGGTACGCACCGGGACGCCCGTAGGTCATTCCGATACATATCCTATGATAAGGGAGCGCTACGTGCAATCACTACA
>JANQAP020000207.1:463223-482447 GCA_026874005.2 Erythroxylum coriaceum | reverse complement strand
CATCCGCAACATTACTAACATTACTCCCCTCCTCGGCTCTGAGCTTGTCCTCAAGCTCAAACTCCGGATAAACTTTCTGAAGAGTGGTGAAATCTTCCCATATAGCATTTTCATTCGAACTGTCCACCTAACGCACCAACACCTACTGTCTGCCTCTGTTAATCATGGACCAGATAATAGAGTGGGGAACAAGCCCAATTGGCCATCATGTAGGCCTGGTAGTGCAGCCACTGAACTTGGAGTATTGCCCCTAAATTTCTTTAACAAGGACACATGGAAAACATCATGGATACGACTCCCCTCTGGTATCCCCAACTTGTCTACTATTGTACCAATTCTCTGTAGTACTTCATAAGGACCAAAATATTTTGAAGACAACTTGTGAGGTCCTCTCTTCACTATCGAAAGTTGCCGATAAGGGTAAAGCTTCACCCAAACCCAATCTCCCTTTCCAAAGGAGATCTCTTGATGATTAGCATCATATGTAAGATTCATTCGCTGCTGAGCTTGCAGTAAACACCTTATTGATTGTAAAATTGTATTCCTCTACTGAAGAGCACGATCCACAGCCTCCTCTCTAGTGGAACCGACTATATAATCGAGCAAATGTGGAGGATCTCGTCCATACACCACCTGAAATGGTATAGCTTGCAAGAGTGGAAAGATGTGTTGTAACAATACTCCACCCACTGAACCCATTGAAGCCATAGTCGTTGTTTATTACCCGTAAAACAATGCAAGTACATCTCAATGGTGCGATTTACAACTTTAGTATGGCCATCAGGCTGCAAGTGGTAAGCCAAAGAAAAGGCCAATTTTGTTCCTGACAAACGAAATAATTCCTTCCAAAAGAGACTCATAAAAACTTTGTCTTGATTAGAAACATTATCCTAGGTAACCCATGCAAACAAAAGACTTTTGTAAAAGATACATGAGCCACAGATATAAGGATGAGTAAGAGCAACAAAGTGCGCATATTTGGAATATCTACCTACAACCACCATCAAAACTGATTTCCCTTGGACCTTGGGTAATGCTTCGATGAAATCCATAGAAATATCAGCCCATACCTTTTGGGGTACCGAAAGAGGCTATAGGAGCCCTGCAGGGTGTATGTTTTCCCACCTATTGCATTGACAAACTAGGCAATTCTGCACAAAGTCAGCCACTGCTAATTTCATTCCTTCCTAAAAGAAATCGCTGCAAACCCTTTACAAGGTCTTCTGGACCCCTTCGTGGGTCATGTTATGAATGCTTGAGAGGATGATTTGCACTAGTAGTGAAGTGGACAGTAAATAGAGCTTCCCCTTGAAAAAGATCAAGCCATCCCTCACTTCCCAAGTAGCTTCAACCTCCCTCTTTCTCTATGTTGTCCCACCGTTGTTTCAAGCCATTCAAGACTTCCACTTCTTGTCTAAGGGTATCAACAATGCCAGCCCGTGGCTTAGCCCTGAAATCAAAACCCATTAGTTTACTAATCCAATGTTGTCGAGGTGAAGTGTTAACCTCTAACAAAAATTTTAGGGTGAAGTGATCAGTCCTGATGAGGAAATGCCTCCCCAAAAGATATGGTCTCCCTTTTATACGCTGCAAGCTTATAATGGTGATCTGTCAATTTTCTAATGAAAAATGCAATTGGCTGGCCTTATTGTTGTAAAACCGCCCTAATACTACTACCAGAAGCATCACTCCACCATAACTCTTCCTCAAAATTAGGCAACCTCAAAATAGGAGCTTTAGAAAGAGCCTTCTTCAAGTTAGAGAAGGTCGAATAGACCTCATTCCCCCATTGGTATGCATTCTTCTTCAACAGGCTAATCAAAGGTGTCGCGATTTGCCCATAATTTTTTTATATATTCCTTCTGGTACCCTGCTAACCCCAGGAAGCCCCTGAGAGCCTTGGCTGATTGTGGTGTTGGTCACTCTACTATCGCCTTAATCTTATTTACATCTGCTTTCACTCCTTCACCATGGATAACTTGACCCAAGTATGCCACCTAATTCTTCTCAAATGTGCACTTTTATTTCTTAAGAAAAAGATGGTGATCACAACAATTCAAAAACTAAACATGTGCGCTCAATATGCTCAATTCAATTCTTACTATATATTAAAATGTCATCATAGAAGACCAAGACAAACTTACATAAATAAGGCCTCAACACGCCATTCATCAAATTTTGAAAAGTTGAGGGAGCATTGGTCAACTCAAAGGGTATTACCAGGAAATCGAAATCCCCATGGTGCGTCCTGAAAGCTGTCTTCATTATATCCCAATGATCCATTCTAATTTGATGGTATCCTAAACGAAGAACTAACTTTCTAAAATATTGTGCTCCATGTAGCTCATCCAATAACTCATCCACAATTGGGATTGGAAACTTATCCTTTACTGTGTGATTGTTAAGCTCCCTATAGTCCACACAAAACCTCCATGTCCTATCATGTCTCCTCACTAGTAGTACTGACGAAGAAAAGGGGGAATAACTTAGCCTTATTATTGCTTGTTGTAGCATAGCCTCACATTGCTCCTCTATCTTATCCTTTCAAGGTGAGGATAACGGTAAAGTCGCACCACCACCGATCCAAATCCTAGCATTAAAGGAATCCTGTAATTACAGCTTCAACTCGACCATAACCCTGAAGGTTCCGCAAACAAATCTGGAAATTCTGCCAGCAATTTTTCTATAGCGACGAAGGTGGAATACTGTCCCTTCATTATCGCTACTCTCTGTTCAACACCTGGAACTTGCCCCTTCCACTGCACCTTCTTCTAATCCATCTCAAAACTCATTGTTAGAGACGTAAAGTCCCAAAGTATAGGGCCCAACATATGCAAACATTTAACCCCTAGAACAACATAAAAACCATCCGAGGGAATAGAATAAAGGTCAGTGGTAAAAGAATCATAATCAACTTGTAGAGTTACTGCATTGCCAATACCTAAACTAGGCACTTTTTCTCCATTGGCCACTGCCACCTGTAGTCTTGGTCGCTCCCTTATTGTAATACCAATCTTAGGTATCAGTCCCCCCTAAATGAAATTGTCGGTGCTCCCCGATTCCCACCAATACCCACATCAACCACCCAGCCACTAGTGCTTGCAATTGCATCGTTTGGGAGCTTCAAATCCTACTTATAGCATGTTTCAGGTCGCCTACCAACTCTTCCTCCTTCTCATTATCTGAGTTTGGCACTTCGATCCAAAAAAACCTCTTGCACTTGTGTCCCATTGAGTAAGATTCATTGTAGTTAAAACACAACCCTTTAGCCTTTCTTTCTGCCATCTCTGCCCTTGAAAGCCCATGGGGTTGGGGTGCTGCCTGAACTACTGGCAATTGACCCTGACGGTTTCCCTCCTTCACTCTCTCCTTTGATGCTTCGATTCCCAGCAGAGCCAGTGTTGGTTGTAACTGATTTAGGGGCTATCCACCTAGTCAAAAATTTAAAGCTGCTTTGTGATATACACTGTTGTTTCCTCTCTAAAGCCTGTGCCATATTCATCGCTACTCCCAAATTACCAGGTTGTTGCATCTCTACCTCAATCCGAAGCCTCTCCACCAGTCTTGTTGTAAATAAAATCACCTTTTTATGGGAGTTCAAGTCTGTAGTCCTTGCTAACAAGGATTGAAAATGTCGTTGGTAATCTTCTACAGTTCCTGTTTGCTTAAAATTTGCCAACTCCCCTAAGGATTGTTGCTCATGAGTGGTCCGAACCTTACGAAACAATGTTCTTTAAATCCTTCCCACTCCAATTCCAACTCCTGCTACTCAAACTGATAAAACCACAGGTGCGCTTCCCTCGTCAAATAGAAGGCTGCCAATCCCAACTTTTCTCCCTCTTGGATTTTTTGATTCCCAAAAAATTGTTCACACCTCCTTAACCATATCAAGTGGTCTTCCGACCCATCACAGGCCAGAAATTCAAGTTTGGAGTAGCATGGTACCAACTAACCCCCAACTTGCCATTTGTTCTCTCCTTTGAACAATTTTGGCTCCCTCAGTTACCACTGCTAGAACCACCAGCATTGTCCCTTTCTGAATCATTCCCTGATCTATGGACATGGCATGTGAACTCCTCTATCTGTTCTTTAGTGTTTGCTGCCTCACGACCATAGTTTACATAAAAGCCTCCAATTTGCTTACTAGGCTTTTTGAGTCACCCATGATAGGTGGCTCTGATACTAAGTTGTTATATACTCTAGCGTAGGATCTAGTTATAGCTCGAGACATGAGGAAATTAACCTCTTTTTCACTGGCTATGTTCTCCCCTTCCTCTGAAGAACTTATGCCGACACAAGGAAGAGACCTGTCCTCGAAAGGGTCTAGTACAGCTGCTGTTGTTTTTTAATTTGGTGGCTAAACAAAAATTCCAACGGCTTTTGCTACTATAACCTTCCCAATCACGATTTTTTCTTAATAAAAGTCTGCTTGCCTCTTTATTAACCGTAGCAGCCTTTAAATAAGCTTAAAGAAAAATTAACAACAAACCTAATTAGGACTCCTAATTAGTTATAAAGTCTAAAAATAAAATCCCAATAGAAATAGGAAACATAATCTGTAAAAACCCTAAAAGAAGAAAGAAAATCAAACAAAACAAAATAAAAGGAGACTTGTGAACGATTGTCCTATCAGCCACTTTTCTTGTGTCGAGAGTAAACTTTTCCCACAAACCCGCAACATTACAAACATTTCTCTACTGAATAAAAAAACCTAGATTGGTTATTGATTATAGCCTATTTCCACAATAAACAACTGTAAGTAAATACAATGATGATTCTACTGTAGCTATTGTTAATTGCATAGCAATATTTGAAAATATATCTTGAAGGAACCCTATCATCCAAATTTTGGAGCGTGAAGTACAACTAGATCTATGCTTTGGGGGTATCCATTAACAATTAAAGTTAGAAATTTTGTAAAAACAAAAGAGATGCTGGATTTGTTCACAGAATTTAATGAATATTAGAGTAAGAATGAAGAGAAAACTAAGTAAGACATTGAGGTGAATCTTTTCCATCTAACAATTTAATCCTATAAGGGACGTGCAATAAGTATCTTTATGCAATAACCATTTCCCGTTATACAGACTATATACAAGTTGAATATATGTTCCTCAAGAAGCTTATTCAAGTTAAATTTGTTATTCTTTTAATCAGTACAACTTAGATGCATATCTTTGGTGAACCTCTTCTTCCGACTTCACTAGTGATGGTTCAAGCAAGTGTGTAAGACATTAACTCGTCCAATGTGAAGAGTCTATGATGATTCGAGCAGGTGCCTTGACATAACTCTTAGTGATGAAGGTTACAAAGGATGAAGAGTCATATGGTGACAAATTGTACGATGGAATTTTAAACTTTGCATAGGTTGAAAAGAATTATATAGGATTGAGGGGAAATACAATTTTTAACAAGCTAGCATCTATTATGTATTGAATGTGCTTTCTTGTCTTTGCTTTAAGCATTATCTTTGTTTCCCTTGCCGCATGATTACAAAAGAACCAACATTTTTAATGATGTCAGAGCCAAAGGAGTAGTAAAGTTGTTTGATAGAAGATCCTACACAATGATTAAACTCACTAGTGAAAAAAAAATGGAGTTCAAAACAAGTTGTTATTTAAGCCCAAATGAGCAATGGTAATGGAAAAGAAGCAAGCAAAGTGTTGCAAAGGGATTTGGCCTAAGATGAATCAAATACGAAAATGAGGATGCACTAGATATAACACAAACCATTTTATTAATATATGTGTGGGCTAGGTTGATTCGGACCCAAATACTAATACAAATAGTTAAAAATAATTGTATCGAGTGTGGCTTTAGTTGTGTCAACCAGGTCAAAAGTTAGAGAATTCTATTAGAGGTTGTCAGAGTTTTTGAGTAGTTTTTTCTATCAATGGAACACTACCACGTTTTAAGAAGATAGTCGCACTTCATTTGGAGGGAATAGCAATGGAATGGCACCAACTTTTTGTAAGGCACAGGGAATCAAGTGAGGAGTTAGGTTGGGTGGAGAATGTGGTTGCTTTAGTCTAAGGTTTGGTAATGATATTTTAAAGACCCCGTTGGTGATTTTAAAGAAGAGAAACAATTAGGTGCTATAAGGTATTATTGTTCCACCAAACTAAATTTGTTAGAAAGTTACCTTTTTCAAGTTCTCTCTTAAGGACTTCAAATTGGAATTAAAGTTGCCTATCTAGTTATTGACCCCAAATCTCTTCAACAAACTTATGAAGATAGCCTTAGAGTAGACAGTAAGCTAGGTTTCATTGGTGGAAGGATCCAAGCTCCAACAAATAGGTTAGATGAGTTTGAGAAGTGGAAAAAAACATATTATATGGTTACTTCTTGGATTCTCAACACAATTTGAGAAAGATTAGAGATTTAGTATAATTTTGTTATGAATCCCATATAAGTGTTCTATGTTAGAATTGTACTATTGAATATTAGGGTTAGTTAAAACCACATCAATAAAAAGTGAGTCTATTGTTTATTCTTCTTTTTTATAATGTATATTTAATTCATTCAAAGAAAAAGAAAAAGGGGCACAAAGAGCTCAATCAAAACACCAATTAAAAGGGTACTTTAATTTAGTAGTGATCACAATAAAATGATGCAAGTAATGAGAGCTAGCATGTTTACAAGAACTAGAATAAAGCAAATACAATACTCAGTCTTAAATGAAACAAAGCTAATAATGTAATATATGTTGTGCCAAGTGTTGATTAATTAATTAAATGTGTCAAACAAAGACCACCTCTCAATCAAATCACAAATTCTACCAAGAAACCTCCATAAGTTAAAGCAAGATATGGCATGAGCATTGTGATTATTATAGAACAACTAATCCTAACAAAATTAGGCTTTTTGCTCGAATTTCCAAATATGTAAAATGCATGTCATTGAAATGGTTGGCTTCAAGTTATGCACACTTTTCCATGTAAATGTATAGATAATATTCCCTGTGATGCAACACAAATGAAAAATACACACCAAATTTGTATCTATTAGCAGATATAAAATATTAAAAAATTGGTATAAAATGATTAATTCACTATAAACTAAAAAAATACCAGAAGTTTTGGTTTGTCTCATTTGGATTGGGGCCATCTAAAGGCCATCTCTCAGGATTGAACTTGTCAGCATCATCCCAGAGATGTGGACTACGGTGTAGATTCCAAATAGAAATGAATATATCTTCACCCCTGTAAAAATAATATCAACACCAATAACCAATTATTATTGGATCATAACTTTTAATTGAAACAAAATATGATAAAACATAATGAAAAGAGGTCATTGAAAAGAAAAATTTTCAAGAACTTCAAAAAAAATTGTTGAATGTAGGACATGGTGAATTCAGGATATATTGAAACAGGATATATTGAAACATAGTTAATCTATGATCTACCATAAATTAATTAAACTTGACAGAAGATGCCTAGTACTCACATATGAGCAATCTAAATCATCTATGGTAGTGCCTTAAACGTCAAGGTTCAAATCATACACAAGATGAATAATATGTTGATCCCTAGCTCTACATAGTTATATTAACTTTAGCTCGTGGGACCCTATCCACTCCACAATTTCCATATATGATCATGAAATATAGCTAAGACTTGATAACAACATTTAAGTGCAGAATCTAATGTATTGACAATATAATTTTTTATAATTTATTTATCATTGACTTCACTGAAACTAAAAAAACAATGCAATCTCTCTTTCTATCTCTCTATTATGGCCCAAAATTCTGGATCTAGTTATAGGACCCTGCACTTGGAAGGCTTGTAGTAGCTCTGCTAGCACCCTGAGCTTAGAAGACTTCTTCCCTTGTCTACCTATCTTGTTAAAAAGATAGGACTCGCTAAGAGAGAAACTTTGGATCTCAACATGTATACTATTTTAAAGTGAATAATCATGCCTTTATTGTATTCTCTTATACAAGGTAGATTCAAAAATAGGAACAAACTAATCCTACCTAGATAACAACTACTTATTGGGACATAAAACAATCCTATCTAAAGAACCACACCAGATTTATTCAAACTAGTCCTATCTAGATAATAACACAAAATCTATTTGAACTTATTTCTTATTTTTCCCATGAGTTAAAACATTAGTAAACTAGGTCAAAAGACACCATCTTCGCTGAATCATTTTTAGGAGCAACATGATCTTATTGTCCAACCACAATTCTCCTCTCTCTCTCTCTCTCTCTCTCTCTCTCTCTCTCTCACACACACACACACACACACACACACAAAAAGAGAGGTTCACATGGCATTATTGAATATTTTGAATATCTATTGGTAATAAACGTTTTTGTTTAGTACATTTCTGAGAACACTCGTGCACTACAAGGCAATGACTAATTCAAGATTTATTGAAATTTTGCTTCTCGCATTCTTCTTTAGCATCTTCCAACATATCATTGTACATTTGATGCTTATGTATCAAATTATGCGTCCATTTGAACTACTTGTGATTAATTTACATGTAACTATTATGCTTTATATTTGCCTTGATACAACTAAGAAGGATATCTAGGAAAGATTAACAAGGGAATATGAAAGAAGAAAAAGTGTTTATGAGTTTATTGTAGTAACCTTCTTATTGGGTACTTTCCAAGCAAGTCACTCTCAAGAGAACGACGAATCAAGACAGGTGGTTGTGGATAGAGTCTCAAAGACTGCAAATAGATAGGGAAGAAGGATCTTAAGTCATGAGGACTTAAATAAGAACATTAGTAAGCATGATCAATGAATGATAATCATTCTCTTACTTCATTTATTACTCGCGTAGTGTATTTAAGTTTCTTCAAGTCTTTAGTGGTTGGAAGTCTATCTCCTATAATACAGTCAACCTAAAAGAAGAATATTATTAGCAATAGAAACAGTGAGGATGTAAGGAAAATTTGGGAAAATTTAAAGCATTGTCCAATATTGTCAATACAGTTTGAGCACAAAGGATTTCCATTACCTCTTCTTGGAGTTTGGACAAAACATGTGGCTCCTACAATAATTGAACATAAATAAGAAACAATCTTAACACAATTAATCAATCAATCATAATAAGCAAGAATATTTTCACATATGCACCTATACATTTAAGTGGGATCAAAATAACATAACATCATTGTTATTGGCTAAATTGTCAAAAATAGGCTTACAAATGATAATAACCAAGAGAACAACAGCCTGGAAAGACAAAATTGAACCACAAAAATTTCTTAAGTGTGTCACTACAATGTATATTTTGCACGAAACTTTTTCATTAACTAGAAGCCCCTTAAGTCTTTAATCCTGCAAAAAGAGCATTCTTCTTTTGACCAAATAAGCAAAAACATGCTGCCTAGATAATCTAATGACTGCCAAGTTTTATGTAATGATTACTCATTATGATAAAATCTGAACATGTAGGCAGAAGATAAATAGAACAGTCGTCAATGCCAGTATTATTTAACCAAAAGTTCACCTTGGATAGGAGATAAAAAGTCCAAGTCAAGACAGCTGCTGATGTTTCATGTCCAGCTATAAGCATTGTCATAAGGTCATCACGGAGTTGCTTGCTAGAAACCTGCAATCCTTTAGTGAGAAAATTTACTTCTACTGATACAGTAACTACTGTGAAAACTAAGTACGTACATCATCCCCTGAGGCCAGCAAGAAGTGAAGAATACTTGGATCTTGCTCATTCACATATTCCTCATGAAACTGTAGCTCTTCCTCATCTACCATCCTCTATGCATGGCACCACAAAACATGAGGAAAATTACGACTTAGTCATGACAAGTTGTACTTCAGTTTTTAGGCATAATATAACATAGACAGCTACATGTTGAATATGACTGATGCATTCATATCCAACTTGGTGAATTGAGCATATTTAATAAAAAAAATTTAACCAAATGAACACAAAAGGGGTTTAATGCACCAAAACTTCTAAGAAGCTTTTAATGCGTAAAGTTAAACATTATGCTAATTATTAAACTCAGCAGCCTTTGAAGCTAAATTCAAACCAATTGAGATTTTCACAAAATAATGAAACCAAAGTGTATCCCTTGAAAAAACAAAGACAATGCTTTAGTAAGTGATGCAAAAGAACTTAAAGTCTATAAAAGAAATAAAAGAGGAAAGATTAGTCAACCACAAGCTTTAATTTGGTGGAATGAAGATTAGGAATTGAGTTGACATCAAAGATAAGAACTAAAATTTAGATTATATTAGGATTCCTTATTAGATAGGAAGTAGTAGTAAATTAGATATGTTATTCTATTTTAGATACGTTATCCTAGTTGTTCAGGACTTATAAAATTTTTATTAGAACAGGATTTAAATTTGTTAGGAACCCTTTCCTACTAGAATAAGGGTTCTAAAAACTTCTCTATAAATATGTGTGCATTCAGCCCTTCAACAACAAGCAATCTGGAATTTTTCTTCAAACATGAGTTTCAACTAGAAGGTGTGATGCATTATTCTAAGAGTAATTCTTAAACTTTAAGAGTGATTCCTAGTTTCCTACCTTCCATTCTTTGTGTTCACCACAAAATTCGAGCAACCAAAATCCTAACTTCCAGCATATTGAACCCTAAAATACTAGTCTAATATCATTCATATTTTTAATTTTGTGAGTTTTAACTACTAGTTAATAATTCTTCTATTTGTCCTACATCAATTTGGTATCAGAGTTTTGATGGCGACACGAAGCAGAAGGGCATATAAAGGAATATTTAGCGACCAAGAGTGGGATGAAATACTTCAAAGAGTTATAGAAAGATTGGACCTTAGTGACCTCGATCACAAGGTACTCCAAGAACTAGTCCTAAAAACAATATCAGACAACAAACTACATTTGATGGTAAGGATGGAGAAAGTGAAATCCAGACAAAGAGGTTGATACTAATCAACAGCAAATTGGTTTTGGGTTACTGGTTGTGAGAGAACGAGGGTAAAAATTAGAGGCAAGATTAAAGAAAGAACCTACTCTGATATCATGATATGAATGACAAATTGAGAGAAATTGAGAAGAAGGATTGTGAGAGCTTATAGAAGTCAGCAGCTCCCCCTCAGTTTATATAGATTATCATATATTATAAGGTAAATTACAATTATAATCCCAAAAAATCCTCCTCAATCAAATCACAATCATAATCTCCAAAAATCCTCTTAATCAAATCATAGTCACTAACACATACAAATCTGAATATAAAAACTTGAAAAACATGCCAAATGTGATTTTCCATGTTTATAGGATGGAAAATAAAATTACCTTGCAAATTGCAATTAGTTCATCAAGTTTATCATTGATCAATTTGAGAGCTGTTGTAACTTTCTTTTGACGTGGAGATATGTCCTTCCATATAGGAATCTCCCATATTGGAATGGGTGCAACACTTCGATCTTCCGCTTCTCTCAAAACAGTGTAGACAGCCTATTCTAACCAAAAAATTCAAGCTTATCAATCTATTAACCATTGGAATGCAAAAATAGTAACAATTCCAGCATAGATCAATATAATTTTGATTAGAAATTTGGAAAAGGAAATATTAAACTATGAAGAAGAAACAGACCTCAACTATCCCAGTATCATTTGACAATGAATCAAATTCATAATTGAAAACTGCCTTGCCAATAATATCCAATGTCAAGTGAGAGAAAAGCGACTCCATCTCAACATCTTCTCCAGCAGATGCAGCTATGTCTAACTTATTACAAAGTCTCTCTGTTGCTTGTCCAAATAAGCTAATCATGGCTTCTACATACTACAAAAAGAAAACAAATAAATAGAATGAATTAAGAAAAAAATAATGCAAATTAAAACAATTAGAGAAGGAAATTCCAGAAACAATCCAAGTGAAGCAGTCATATGTGATGAATGGTGATTCATATTTATCGTTGCCACAAATTTGGCAATCTATATACCATTAAAAGCAATCTTTTTACTTTTTTCTATTTCTGTTTCTTATATATAGGAATTCAAAATGTGGAAACTAAACACTCTTCTTCGATGTTTTCATATGGCAACAAAAGTTATCAACTAGTGAGCTAGTTAAAGAGTCATCAACTTTTTCCAATCACTATAACATAGAATAGTAGAAGCAACAAACTAAGTTATAAGTATATGATGATACTTTTTGATGCAATGCTGGAACTATAGCACGTCGTCGAACACGCCATACTTCCCCATCGGCTGGGATAAGTCCTTTTCCCATGACAAATTCTAGTATTTCTGCCAAGATGCCCTACAAATGAATTGGAAATCAGGAAAGCTCCTATTGACATCAAATAACAAAAAACAATGTGAAAAGAACATTAGTATTACCTTTGAATAAGCCTTTGAATTGTCTTTTAGTATACGTTTGGCAATTGAAGGATCAGAGACAATTAGAAATGACTGCAAGCAATAAGTATCAAATAAAACTCCATAACTTTCACATCTAAGTACTGAGAAGAGTGGTTCTTACAAAAGAATATTGACACAAGAAAACAAACCTTTGGTCCAAAAGTCAACCTAAAAATGCCACCATATGTAAGGTAAAGCTCGTACAGGGGTATGAAGAATGCCTCATTTCTAATTGCACTAATTGCTCCTTTAGCCTCTGGAATTTTCGAATAATCCTTTCCAGAATCAAGCCATTTGAATAGGAACTCCAGAACATCATCTGGAATTCCAACTTTTGACAATCCATTCTTCAACGAAGACAGAAGACTGATTCATAAATAAAATGAGAAGATAAGCACGTAGTCAACCAACTATAACAGAGTAAGATTATGAGGGAATCTAATGAAGATATAGGAAAAAATAACACCAATTATGGTAATAATTAATCAAATATGAGGAAAAGAAGTTTTAGAAGTCAAAATGATGTCGTTACTCTTCTTGAGGGGCCTGATTTCAGTTCAAAACAAGCATACATGATTGCAGTTTAAAGTGAAGAAAAGCCGAACAATTGCCATTTCCTAATTTCAAAGTGAAAAACATTGAGATAAATGGTGCAATATTTTTCGCCTCCATTTCTTTAAAAAAATACGCCATATATTACTCCACTATAGTTGGATTCATGAACCAAAACAAAAAATGCCAACAAGAAGGCTTCTTTGGTTCGTGGAGCAGCAGAAATTCAGGGTTAAAAAACAAAGAAGCATATTTGCTTGTTCATCAGAAAGCGACTACATGATCATCGATAAAACAGAATCAGCAATACCCAGAACGCTGCACGGTGAATTCACCCGAAGCAATCCTAGCAGATAATTCAGCATTTCGTTTCTCATCAAGAAGTTTTTCCGCACTCTTACTCTCAACTGATTCGGGCTCTCTTCCATTCGAAGAAGCTAATGCAACCGTATCAAATTTAGACTTTCCCTCTGTTTTCCCTACGCTCAAGAAAAGAAACCAAAAAAGAAGCAAAATCCAAAAAATAGAGAAGAAAGAAAAAGGTTATCGGGTTATGGATGTAATGACCTTTTCATAAGGTAAAATTAACGTCACGTTCAGAGAACTCAATACCGTAATGGATTGCGGAAGATGAAAATGGGTTTGTTACTTGAACTCTTTTACCAGGAAACTTTGGATGGGAGAAACGGGTGGAAACTGAAGAAGGGACTTGAAGCAGAGGAAAATTAGCAGCCATAAAAAAAATGCTATCTTCCACAGCTTCTCTTATCCTTGATTTTGTCTTCAATTGTGGTGACAGAGCTTAAAGAATTCTTCCTTCGTTCAGCCAAAAGGATGGAAGTGAGAAACAAACATAAGAAGAGAGTGGGAGACGGACAAACACCGCTGATAGTGTTTGTGTGTCTGTTTTAGGTTCAGACAGTAGCGATAATGCAGAATTCAGTCTCAAACAAACAAGCCCGTCACTTTTCTAACCGCTCAATTTTGTTTTGGCTTTTTAATCACTATTTTAAGCCTCTGCTCCCTGCTGCGGAGCTTCGCTAACAAACACATGCCGGAATCTAATCTGTACTCTGCAAACCCCTTAATCATTCTCCTGTAGTAGATGCTCTTCTAGTTTTTGTTGTCTTCCCAGCAGGCCGTTTAGCTGTTACATTGTGACAGAATATTAAATTAAATCAATTAAGTCACAATAGATATACAGAAAAATAGGAATTTTACTTTTAAAGGACTTTTAGAAAAAAGGTGTTAAAGGTCTCATTGCGTCGTGATCATCGTCAACATTCAACTAAAATTTTAGTATATCACGCAACTTTATCTCTATGTAATAAAAAAGTTATTTCCACTTAACCACATAAAACAAGTTTGGAATAACATAATAGTCTATGATTTAAAATAAAAAATATAAAAATTGATATGATTTATTAAAAGCTTCAATAACTGATTAAAATATACTCCAAAAGGATCTTTTTTTTGTTCTTCGTACTTCCAACACTTCTAAGGTCTCCTCTTATGTTTTTTTGGATCTTCCTCTTCACTTTTGCCACTTAATTTTTCTTTTTCAAATTTGAGATTTAGAAAGCAATATATAGGCATCAACAAAAGCGTGCGTTGATGGCTATGTACTTTAGACAAATTTGCAAATCTCTTAGCTAGCACATACATAAACAAAGCCATTTACTATCAACACAGCCTACTCATCACTCAACACTAGCATGTTCCTCATAAACATAGGCATGTTCTGCAGAAATCAATCAACACATCCTCAAACTTTTCAAACACGATCCTTACTTGTCATACACTCCATAACTTACTCAAAACCACTCCAAATTACTCTAAACTTAGTCAAAAACACTTTTTTTTATTTTCTTGCCTACTTCATTTCTTTAACTAATCATTCTTATGAAAAGATATTAACGATGCTACTTATTCGATTGGCCTAAAATTATAAATGAATGTAGTAAATTTTTAGGGTGAACAAACTAACATTATATCCTAATTAACACGCATATTTAATCAAAGCAACCTAGAATACTAATTTCACAAGTTAATAAATCTTAGCAACCTAAAAAACTATGTTCAAAACTAAATCGATTCTGATGAGTCCTAGTCATTGACACATTCACACGAGTCACATCATGCAAACCTAAACAAAACTAACATATAATATGCAAAATTCACATTCAAAATAGAACATATAATGCAAATAATGTAAACCTCCTCACACTTGGACAACACATTGTCCTCAATGTGAGAAGGACAAATAATATACAAGGTGGGAATTAAAATAAAAATAAGACAAAAACATAAGAACAAAATGAAGACATAAATAAAAAGATAAGGGTTAGAGCATAAGAACCTATCATGGTGATTTAGGTGGTGATGGCGAAGGTGTTAGAGGTGGAATCTTCACGCCTTGAGCGGCAAAGTATTTGTGAATGCTTCGTATATCTCGGCATTGTCTCCGTTGCTCCTTCGCAGTTTCCTTCAACACCTTGACATTATCTGTAATAGCGTTGTTAGTGTTTGAAATAGCTTCCATTACCTTCTCCCATCTAGCTGTCTCTTCCTCTCCTAACTCTTCGCTGGTTGATTCCTCCTCTACTTGTGGTGGCACCGAGCTCAAACTGGCTTGTCCCGCCCTAGTCTTAACATGAGATTTTGCATTGATGTCTTGAAGTTCAATATTGTGGGACTTCAAGATCTCAGCTCTTGTCAGGTGACGAGTGTTAAGAAACTCAGGAAGATATACAGTTAGTCCATCACAATTGACACCATAATACTCTGCAATAGCTGTAACCAAATACCCCATGCCCAGATTATTGCTTCTCTTTTTCGGAGTAGCAATAATAACGTTAAAGATGTGGGTGGAGGTGTAAACTTGGACGTTATGGTCTATGCACCACAATAGGAAAAGTTCCATAACCGAACACTTATTAGTTTCAGTTTTGTCAAACACTATTTAACATATAAACTTGTGTAATAACAAGTGCTTGGGACTACGAATTTTGTTAATGTGGGCATTTTTAGAGTCAAAATTCTCTAACCCAGTCAGTTCAGTCCAATAACGTGTGGCACAGAAGTCATCGTGCTAGTCTACTATGGTTGATTCAGGGAATCCATCGATTTCACACAGTATCTCGTATTTCAACTCATATGGTTGACCCCGTAACTGCAACCATAGATCCTTAAAGTCACTAAGCTCATATTGGAGGGAGGTGAAGAATTCTAGGGTAAGTTCTTCATATATAACATAATTAAAGCGCATGAATTTTTCCCAATGAATTCTTCCCCCTAAACTTTCAACCCGCTCTCTCAAACCAATAGTTTCTAATAGGTCAAAATCTAAATATCGAGGCACAATAATTCTTTTTAGACTAACGGTTTCAGAGCATTTACCTTCCTCTTCTGAGTAAATAGAAAAGGGTGCTCCGTACTCTACAGCCCGGTTCCTTTGTCCCCTCCCTGACACTTGAACCTTACCCTTCAGTTAAGTGTGCTTGACCGTTTGCTTAATTTTTGATCCCACTGGAATGAGAGGTGTGATGAAGTTAGAGAGAGATAAAGACTTTAAGGATGGTTGTAAAGAGAATTAAGAGAGAATTGGCTTCTTGAGTTTAGAGAGAGACTCAAAGAATGAGATGTGTAGGAAAAATGAGAGTGAGTGTAAATATATAGGTTGGGGGTAGGAGATGTAAAATTGGGAGAAAATTGCATGAAATTCATGTGCGACACAATTGCCTCGCCGCAAGACACGATCGTGGCCCTGGAAATTTTTGCATTCCTCCTAATTTTTGCTTCTTTTCCTCGTTTCACTCTTGAAGTCCTTCCATACCTTATAATTGCATCATCACCTAATTTTTTCCTTGTCAAACCATTCTCATCTATTATGAAAAAGAGAAAAGTAAGAATTACAAAGTCCTACTTATGCTTCATCTCTTCTAGGTGTTCAACTCATTTCTAAAGCACACATAAACAGAATTGGAAACCTAATCTAATATGAAAGATGAACAACTAAAGATTGAAAATCATGAGTTACCTCCCATGCAACACTTTGTTTACCGTCGCTAGCTCGACGTTCTTTGTTTGTTCATGGCGGTTCAAATGGTTTATGTAATGGTAGCGCTATTATAACTCTCGTGAATTGTACTCGAGCTACTGAACTATGCTTCTTACCACTTGTCATTTCCATTTTCTTCTTCTTTCGAGTCTTTTGCCGATTTTGTGGTCATTCTAATGAGTCCTTACAAATATAACAATGCACAACTTCTTCCTAAGATTTATTGCTCTTTATTGCATCCACATATTTAAGAGAATTGCTTTTAACATTAGACACTTTAAATGACACCTTGTCATCCCCCCACTCTCAGAGCCAATATGCCCCCATCAATGTCTATGATAAATCGGATGGTGGCGAAAAATGGTCTCCCTAAGATAATAGGTGTCTCCACATCTTCTTCTATGTTTAAGATTACAAAATATGTGGGAAAAATGAACCTGTCTAACTAGAACATACTTTACTACACCTCTAAGATGGTGGATTGATCTATCAGCTATTTGAACACTCATTATTGTGAGTGTTGTTTCACCTAACTCCATTTTCTTATACAAGGTCTAAGGCATCATACTTATACTAGCTCCTAGATCTGTAAATGCCTTTATCCATTCTAACACTACCAATAGTGCATGGGATGTAAAATCTCCCAGATCATCTTACTTTTAAGGTATTGTTACTTCAATGGAGTTCTTTGTGCTTAGCAATTCATTCTCCAACTTCCTTTTTATAGATTCCGTCATAGTGACTCACACTTTTAATTGCTCTATTATATCCAAAACTTCATTTAGTTCAGCTTCCTTTGATTTCCTCATTGCGTTAATAAGGTATGGAATTGGAGGTTGATATTTCTTGATTTCAACCATATTATATTTAACTTACAGGGAACTTTCATAGGTCTTTTACTTATTTTCTTCCCTATCGCCTTTAACTTGATTGGAATTTTCTTCAGCAGACTGGGTGAGTATCATTATCCTTTCCTTTGGATTCGCCTCGGTGTTCGTAGGAAGGGTTCCCACACTTTGTGTCGACAGCGTATCTGTTAATTAGCTCATTTGGACTTCCAAGTTATGTATGGAGGAGGCATGATTATTTGTTACTTAATCAAATTTTGCTTCTAACCTCTTGTGAGCATCTTCCATTCTCCCAATCTTTTCTAAACTTTTATTTAGCTTAGAGTCCATCAAGTTTGGTTTCTCCTGTTGGAAACCATGTGATCCTTAGGGTCAGAATTGACCTCCCGCATTGTTTAACCAGGAGAAGTTCGGATGATTCTTCCACCTCAGGTTATATGTGTTTAAGTAAGGATTGTTCCCTCCTCCTCGACCAATTTTGTAACACCCCACTCCCATCTAACACATGTCTATACGCCCCTCGGACGAACGTGCACATGCCCGATAGAAATGACGTGCTAACTATTTCATTTTCACTACATTGCATGGCATTATAATTAAATCATAACTAACACAATGTGTAAAATCCCAAAATTTTCTCATTTCATTTCATAAACCTTATATCCATCATCCATGTTTATACAATATCAACCTATCAGAGTCCACAGCTCTGTCTACAAAATATGCTTCATACATGAGGAATAACAATTCAGTCCTAGCTAACCGACCATTGAGCTATGTCTTCTATCCAAAAGTTGCACGAAATCTCTTCTAAGCAGTCTTAGAAGCTAAGTCGTCGCTCTCTCGAACCTGAAAATGTCAACGTCGCAATTTGGTTGAGTTTTGCAAACTTAGTTGAGTAACCATCCTCGATGGTTCTCTCTTGTCATGCAACATAATAATTCATGTTATCATATAATTCACATCATATCGATTATCATCAAGTAATATCACGAAACACTTTGTTCATAATTATCACATTTCAACAATCCCACACAATTCATGATTTTATTGCGATCATATAGAACATAGTCATCGATAAGCTTTCACATATTTCATACTAGAAAAGTTCTTAAGACATTGCAATCGCTCAATTTATTCATATCATATGTGTATGCAATATTTATGAGACTCAAACTCATTTATTACATTATTATTACCGAGTACTTTTTTCACTGTCCTGTATCCGTTGTGGATACCGATCTCATTCATATTGTTCCTTATCCAATGGGGATATAGGGCTCTTTATACATATTGAGCCATAGGCTCTTATGTTTGAGCTTTAAGCTCTTTTTCACTTGTGACTCCGGTCACAACTGCCTTTATATTTCATGCATTCATGGAATAAAATGCATTACACATATTCAATCATCATATTCA
>JANQAP020000207.1:366437-390171 GCA_026874005.2 Erythroxylum coriaceum | reverse complement strand
GAAATGACAAAGGTATAACTAACAAAAAGACCAAAATATCATTATTATTATTATTATTATTATTATTATTATGATTATTATTATTATTATTATTATTATTATTATTATTATTATTATTTAAAAATTCCTTATTATTATTAATTTTCTTTTTACCATATGACTTTCTAAAATTTTACAGTGGTTAATTTTTCCTGAGGATTGATTCTATCCTCACTAAATGCTTCAAAACAAAAAACATTCAAGGGGTTACAAGAAAGGAAGATGAATTAAGTTTGGAATCAATTGGATCTATGTAAAAAAAATTCCTGATGCAATGTTGTACATAAATAACAAACTTAAAACATATTTAGCTTTTTATAACTATAGTTATGTCATAAGGAACTCCATATTATAATGTTCAAGGATAGAAGTAACATGATATGATTCCTCCTCTCTAAGAATCATCAGCTGAATTCATAATCAAGCAAACACAGGTTCTTATTTATATACAACTGTTTTTATATTAAGTTGACAAAATAAAGTTTACTAGGGACTTAAATAAATTCTACTGTCAATAAAATTTAAGCCTTCCTCTGGTAAGCAAATGCATCATGCACCTCTAGACATCATGAGATGTGTTGGCCTTTAACAGGGCTGTAAGCCAGTTTTGGCAAAAATTTGTAAACCGCTGCACTAAAGAACCAAAGAACTTTGGATTAGAAGTTTATTGATAAGACCCCTTCATTTTGTTGAAGCAGAACCAGGACAAAGTATTTCTTTACGGGCTTTATCAGCTTTTTCCATGTAATCTTGATGGGATTGATGCTTTGATCCTACAAGAGAAGAGAGTAATAGTCAATACTAAATAGAAACCAACAACATTTTAGCAGTGAAAAGTAGTTGTTACTGTAATACAGCAACCAAATATTCCATGCTCCAGTAAAAATTTTAGCATCAGGTTAGTCTTAACATTTCTTTCCGATAGATCGCTTGTCATAATCTACAAAATGTGGTAGCATGAATTCAAGATTCTGGGTTGTTTGTAGGGAGAGCTACTGTGGTAGATCAATTAAATTTTGCATCAAGTGCAAATAAAAACTATTCTATACAAATCAGAAGACTGCTAATAGATTTTCGGCAGTGCGAAGAGCATCTTTTTCATGAGGTTCAAACTCAACTTCATGCATCTAAAGACATGCAGCTTGCCCCTTAGTTATACCATTACTGTAACAACTTCAGGCATCATCTTATCTTTTTTATGGGCCTTTTTTCTGTTAAACACATCCAGTTGCCTCTAATTCTACAATAATGCACCTGACTTTATACACAAACTCTCCTAAGATTAACTAGGTTAAACAAATCAGGTCCTAAACATGTAAAGCATAGCATTCTAAAGTCATTTTCTTTTCTTATTGCAAATGAGGAGACATCTTATTCCCCAAAGAGATCCAAGACTCTTATCAGCTCAACCTGAATAATAATGAATTCTCACTTGAGAAAATGTGCCAGGTGTAAGAATATCAAGAAAACATAAATCTTCAATGTCATTAAATTCTGATAGATGCAGTGACCTCACTTCTATAATAGTATAAAAAAATACACAAACTACTATAATCTATTTGAGGCTAAAAGTTCATATGATAGGGAAAATAAGCATACCATATTTAGTAATTGTGATTAAAGCAGATTTCTTGATGCAACATAAGCAAAATATTTAGTAATTATGACAAGGTTATTACACCAATAAGCAATTAACATTGAAAGTATGAATCGTTTAAATCTTCCCATCGAGGCATGTTAGAAAATACACCATTTAACAATAAATCAAGAGTCACATCAAGAATCAACAAGACCATTATTGTTTTTTTGTCTAAATATGTAGTTGTTCCCAATTATAATGAAATGCAGTAAGCTTTGGATTACATGTTAAAGAACAACAGCTAGGACTTGAAGCAACATAAGCCAATGAAAAAGAGCTGCGCACCATCAAGTTGAATTAACTAAACAAAAGTGCAATTTCAAAACACTAGTTCTATTGTCTATCTTTTTCTACAGAGATTGGCCAGTTTTATATAGGCTAATTGGCTCAACTAGGGCAGTAATTTAGTTAAACAAACTTCAGCCAAAGGATTATAACCTAAACTCCAGAAAGTAAGCAAAAAAACAACAAAATGAATGCAAAATTATTCTTTAGTTCTATTTCCTTCAAAGTACAAACATGAACAAAAATATTCCATTGAATCGTACTTCACTTGATGCTCTAATTATCCCAATACCATTAAGAAAGATTAACCTAAAAGTTCCAAACGTTCCTAAACTTCCCTTCCCTTCCCTTCCCTTCCCTTCCCTTCAATCCACTACTAAAAGCATATAAGAAGAATTAACACATTCCACCTTATGTAAGCTCTTTTTTCATTGCCATCACTAACTCAAAGTTACCCACAAATCCAAAAACAATCAAAAGTTAAAGGAACTGAAAAGAACAGGTAATATTTGGATCATCTTTACCCAAATGATATTTATCCACAAAATCCACAACACAAAACAGACCAAGAATACCCATAATCAAGAAATTAGCAAGCCAATTGACCAAAACCCCTTACCCAATCGAAACCCATCAACATGAACGCATCACTCATGAGAACGAAGAGGAATAACTTACCCAAAAGAGAGGACATATGGTAGAAGGCTGGGTTGACTTCTAGCTAGAGTCGGGTGTTTGCTTTCCGTAGACTGATTATTGCCATGGAAAAGGGGGTGTTTAGCTATCGAGAAAGTGAGCAAAAGGCAGTGACTTTATGAAACTCTAGTGACGACACGAGAGAAAGATGTGTTGCTGCGTCAGTGAGAAAGAGAGTCTTGTGTTGCTGCATGAGAGAGAGGGACAGAACTTGTCCAAGAGAAAGATTTGGTTGCATTTACCTATTCCGGATGTATGCGGAATAAGAAAAAATAGGAGGTAACATCTTTAGCTATTCCCCCTTGTCCAGGAATTATTAACATTAGGAATGGTTATTCTATAGTTGTTTGTCTAACCAAACAAAGAATATCTAATAAGAAAGAATAGGTGGCTAATAGAATACCTATTACCCTCAACCAAATAGGCCATTAGTTCTTAACTATAAATTTACTATGTTCAACATAGGAGTAGATATAGGGGCGTGTTTGATAAATATGGTAGGTACACAAGGGTTTGTTAGTATTATGTTAATAAAAAAAACTCAGATTACACTAATCCCAAGCACTCATCCATGGGAATTCAGTTAAGATATACCAAACAATATCCTAAAAGTACTAATAAAAATAACTTAAAATATAAAAATAAATTAATTCAAAACATCAAAAGAAAATAAATGTTGGGTTTGCTCGTAACAACTAATTCTTTATGAGTCATTTATTTGGAATTCTTAGTCAAATTTTATCATGGTGATTCCTTACTTATAGGGCTGACACTACCCCTTTAAAGTCTAGTAACTGCCTCAATCTTCTTCTTTGTCCTAATAGGTTCATTAGCTTTTGAGGTTGTCTTATGCTTCCTTAAGATGGGGTTATCCTTCTCTTTCAATTTTTTCTTACATGACATATATCTCAATGATATCTTTTGTTATTGGCTACTGTATGACATAATACATTTTTGTCTTAATGATATCTTTTGTTATTGGCTACTATACGACATAAGACATTTTTGTGTCATTCACAGCAAATTAAAGGCAATTATCATGCTTACCAATAGAAGGACTTATGGTTTTGGATCTCTTAAATTTTGTTTTTTATTCCCAACCTTTAAGATCAACTTCCCATCATGTACATACACTAAAATCTTAATAATAGTTAGAAAGGATCATCTTAAGATCAAAGGCACATCGTTGTCTTCCTCTATGTTCAAAATCACAAAGTCGACTAGAAAAAATTACCTACCCTAACTAACACATCCTCCGTTATATCCCTAGGATAATTAATTTATTGGTAAACTGAAGGCTTGTACTAGTTAGGTTAGATCATCCAATCATAATTTCTTAAACAAATTATAAGGCATAAGATTAATTCTAGCTCTTAAATATGTTGATTCCCTATTAATAGATAAATTACCAATTTTTCAAGGGGATAATAGAACTCCTTGGATATTTTCTCTTCTAAGGAAACTTGTTTTGAAGGTGTTAAGAGCATTCCTTATTCAGAGTCACTATTGACATTTCTTTTAGTTTCTCTTTGTTTGAAAGGAGATCTTTGTATTATGGCATCTACAATATAGTTTTGGAAAAGGTAAATTACTATGTAATTGTTTGCTTGGTTCTAAGAACTTATAAAGTGTTCCCTCCAAGATGAACAGTGTTCCCTCTTGGATACACAGTAAATTTCCATTTACAGAAGATTTTTTGGTAGGCTTAAGGCTGAGTTCAAGTAACTTTCCTATTAAGGAAGCTTCATAGAAACCTTCGAGAGAGGTTATTCTCCTCTAAGAGAATTGAAAAACCATTTCCCATCCTTGTAAGAGTCGATGGATGTCAACACTGTGAGAGAATTGAGCAAGGAGAAAATAGAGAATGGAGCAAGGAAAATATGGAGAAAAAATATTGTAGCAACTTAATCTTCCCGTAAAAAACCAAAAAACTTTCTTGCTACCTTTGTTAATGACATCGTATCTCCTCCTTTTGAGATGATTTAGGAAGGTGCTAAGCACCGGAGTAATACTCTAGTAGACTTCTTTCTAAGCAAAAGGTTAGCTTTCCTTATTATTCAGAACTGGGCTCAAACCAAATGGGGAACAAGGGTCTTGACAGAATTTTGCTTGTTAAGGAAGACACTTTCTTTTTCAAATCCTCAGATGGGGACAACATTTGTAAGATGATGGAATCAGTCCCCTGGCATATGGGAGGATAACCCATATTCATCCAAAAGTGGGTTCTAGGTTTGGAATTTGATAGAGCTAGCATAGATACCATTCCATTATGGATTAACTTCAATAATATACCTCTTGAATACAAGACTTTGGATGGTTTAAGCTTTTTAGCAAGTTCTATTGGGAAGCCTATAGCTTTTGATTTAGCTACTACTAAACTTAAAAAAGTTTGCTATGCAGGAATTTGTATGGAGATTAATCCTAAAAAGTTATTGCTTAATACTTTTCCTATTATGAAACTTAATGTTGTCAATGAAATAATTAGGGCTGAAATCCAATTATCATACAATTAGAAACCTTAGATGGGAAAACATATTTAAAGACTTATAGGAAAACTTTTCTCCTCATGGGACTACTTTAAACTTACAGGGATTGGAGATGTTCCCATGCCACAAAACATTGAAGTAAACAACTCTAAGGCTATCCCTAAAAATAAGAAAATCTTAATAGTAAAAGATGAGGTCTAGATTTCCAAACAGAGGATTGGAGATTCTGAACCTGATGAGGATAATGGATTACCTTATTTAAACCATATTAATAGTGAGCAAGAAGAAGGGGAACCTCAACAAGATCTCCTTGATGTAAGTTAGGAGCATATTGACCAATTTACCCCATCTTTTAGTAGAAAATCAGGGAGGAAACCCAAAAACAATTGGTAACCCCACTTCTTACGTATTTCTATAAATATGTTTTTTGGAATATTAAAGGCCTAAATAAATCTCACAAGGGATAGGCAGTCAAAGATATTTTTGCTGGAAAATAATCCAATTATACTTGGATTGCTTGAAACAAGAACTAAAGCGCATAAGCTTCATAATTTCATGAAATTCTTAGAAAAAGACTAGAATTTTGTTTCCAATCATACTCACCACTACAATGGCATAATCATTTACACTTTTAACAAAAGGAAAATGCAGGTTTCTATTTTAAACTCATCTGACCAATATATCCATTTAGATTGCCAACTTACAAACTTAGGGATTAACTTTGTCACCACTATTATCTATGCTACTAATTTTGAATTTTAGAGAACAAAAATTTGGGAAGATATGTACTCTATTCAAAGCTCAATGCATAAGCCCTGGGTGATTACAAGTGATCTTAATTGTGTATTACATCCTTTAAAAGCTCGAGGAGATAAGGTGAATTCATCCATTCTTGGCAAGGAGTTGGAGAATGCCTTAACTAAGCTGGAGGTAACTAATCTTAAATCAATTGGGAGCTTCTTCACTTGGAGCACTAAATAGCATGGAAATTGCTTCATCAGGAAGAAATTGGATAGAATTCTTATTAATAAACACTGATTGAGTCAATTCCCCAATTCTTATTCCTATTTTAGATATCCTCTATGTTCTAATCATTTTAAATTTGAATTTAAAAACTTTTTCTCCTCAACCACTTTCAAAGCTCCATTTAGGTTCTTTAATTTCCTTACCAAAAAAGAAGGGTTCATAGGAATAGTGAATGAAGTTTGAAGTAGCAAAATCTATGGATGCAAAGCCTATTAATTCATGAAAAAGCTTCAAATACTCATAAACAAACTAAAATATTTCCACAAAGTAGAACAATATTCAACACTTGATCAGTTGCATGATGTTAAAAAGGAATTGAGGAAAGATCAGGATGCTTGTTACCAAAATCCTGGCAGTTTAGTTTTAAGAAATGATAGATGCATATTTAAATATAACTATACCCCTATATTTGATGTATTTTTCCTAGTTTTGATGTATTTTTGGTACTTAATTCTCTTTAAGTACATATATAGGTTATAATTACCTTCATAGACCAAAAGGAGACAAATTTGGATGAAATTGTGGCATAAAATGAAGATTTGAAGCATCTTGGACATACACAGCTATGTAAGTGGCCTTGTAAGTCTTTGTGAACATTTAAAGTCACAATTTTAGGGGTTTTTGGAGCCATCTAAATGACCATGTATGTCCTAATAACCCTAGTTTTCATTATAAAAGGACATGAACAGAGGCAAATAAAAAAAACAGACTTTTGGAGTAAATTCTATACGTATAAAGCTTATAGAAGGGATGATATTGATTCAGAGACGTGAAGAATGTGAAGAATTCATCAAAAGATCTAATAGATTACAAAAACAAACCTCGAACTTGCAAGAGTATTCAATAAAAGAGAAAGGAAGATTTAGAATTATAATTCCTTTGTTTTCTATTTGTTTTTCTTCCTGTTTATCATTGATTTCATTTTCTATTATGTGTAACTAAATGTGTTCAATGTCTAGGTCTAATGAAGCCTAGTTGGGATAACAAAATGTCATAATTCCTTTATTTAATGCAATTATTTTGATTACTATATTGTGATTCAATTATGTGTTTTATGTATGCTCTAATAGATCTGAAATATTAGTATATGATCTAATTTCATATCATTAAGATTAAAAAATCCTGTGTATGAATAGATCTACCATAATTGAAAGGACTTGATTCCAAACATAGAGATAGGTTGATATAAATTCCCTAGATTAGGGTCAAACCTAATAGCGAAATTCATAAATCGATAATGTAATCCTAGAAACTTTAACTAGAAAGAATTTAATTAATCACTATGTGGATTAATTGTTAGTAGTCTCGAGAGAGTTATTAACATAAGATAAGAATTTCCACAGTCTAATAATCAATAAAATAATTGTATGATAAAACGTTAACTATTTAATGATTTTTAGAAGGATTCATCACTTAGACATTAATCTTTGATATTGAGTTTTCCAAGTAATTTCCTTAGTCTTCTACATTCATTATTGTTTCCTATTTTATTTTTTAAGTTTTAGTTTTAATTTAAAATCAAATATCTAATTCGTAGGCTAGATAATAAAAGAATAGTAATTAATAGTCTTTACTATCTTCGTGAGATCGACTCATACTTGCCTATGCTAGCTATAGCTATATTGTGCACTTGCGATTAATTCAAATATTGGTATAGAATAGCCTAATCAAGTTTTTGGTGTCAATATCAGGGACGACAATATTAGGAAAGCCTAGATTCTATTAATCTAACCATTATTTTTTATTTATTTTATTTTATTTTTATGGTATCCTTTTGTATTATTGCGGTATTGATTTAATTATCTTTTGAACTTCTTTATTTTTTCTTTGAGTTTATGACTTATTTTTAGGATATTGAGATTTAACATCATAGCCACAATTCATAATAGATAGATGGAGCAATCAGTACTCTTATTGGAGCTATGATGAGTCTTCTCAATATTTAACATCACCATATCGGAAAGAGCTAGTTCCTTACATGTTTTTGAGAGCTCAACTGATGTCCATACAGTGTTGCAATATTTTTGGGAGTAATTACTACAATCATGAATGTTAGGAACCAACCTACATGTAAGAGCAACCAAACTGAAGGTGCATCATACACGAATGTGTATAATTTA
Organism: Erythroxylum coriaceum; assembly: GCA_026874005.2. Classification (NCBI taxonomy): domain Eukaryota; kingdom Viridiplantae; phylum Streptophyta; class Magnoliopsida; order Malpighiales; family Erythroxylaceae; genus Erythroxylum; species Erythroxylum coriaceum. Next base: position 381,880 of record JANQAP020000207.1, on the reverse strand, counting down.
AAGTGGAACAAACATTATGCGAATGGATGGAATGACTATGCTCCAACTGAATATGTACAACAAGAGCAGCAATACAAAAGTACTATAGATCAATTAATAGAATACCTTGCTAAGAGTTTAGTAAGTCGACATGAATTTAAGGAGAGATTTTTTTCACTTGAATATGATGAGAATAATACCTCGTACTATCTATGCTCCCTCAAGTGTAAGAATGAAGAAGAGATAACAATCGATTTTGTGAATGAAGATGCATTTCAAGAAGGCAAGGATGTAACTGCTGCTTTGAAAGATATCATGACTAGTTTTATTTAAGAATCAAACATAAGGCATTAAAGGATAGAGGCTCGTATACAAAACATGGTGAATCGGGTGAACCAGTTGGCGAACATATTATCTGATGAATTACAAGGGAGTTTACCTAGTACTACTAAAACATATCCTAAAGATTATAGAATGGCAATCACCCTTAAGAATGGAAACGAGCTTCCAGAAGAAGAAGACAAAGAAGAAGAGGTAGTCTTTGTCGAAGAAAAGGAAATAGAGGAGTGACAAGAGATAATTGAAGAAGAAGATGAGCCAGAAACCTTTGTCCAAGAAGAAGAAGAAAAAGAGTGGACAAAAGTGGTTGAGGAAGAACTAGTAGAAGAACCAAATAAGTAAACTACTGATTAGTCATTAGTAATCACCTTAAGTATGAAAGTTTCCCACTTCCTCCAAGACGAGCTACATTGTCGATAGATAATTCAGGGAATTTTGTTATCCCTAATTTTATTAATAGTTTTTCATTACAAAGTGCATTAATGCAGTCAATAAGATTTATTAATTCGATAAATTATGCTCTTATCATTATCTTGCAACATGTGCCTGCTTATAGGCTACAACACCGCTCTATGGAGCAATGGGTGGAAGCAAGTCACTAATCATAGATCTAGAATGATCATAAACGTGTAGGGTACATCAAGCTATTAATGTTAAACAAGGGCTGCATGGGAGGCAACATATGAATTATAATAGGTTTTATTTTAAATTTTATGCTATTTCTAGGTTCATATTTCATTTTTATCTTCTCTATTATTATTTTTATTTTCTTTTATCTTTTTATCCTTTTTATTTATATTTTGCTAGGATGTTGGTATCTAGTATCGAATGGACAATCCTAAAATCAGAAATAAGACAAAGTGTATTTCTTAGGGAAGTACCAACCTCTACTTCTCACTTAACATATGTGCTTATTTTGTGTATATTAAGGACAATGTACAATTTTGAATATAGGGAAGGGGTTAATGATTTTAATGAAATTCTTAAGCTTATTATAATCTTTGTTATTAAACTTTATTAACTGATATTTTGAATTAGTTGAAATTTGTCCATCAATACTTTATTTTATTGTTGAATATTGATTTGAATTGGTATGCAAAAGGATGATAATTAGAATAAACTTGCCTTTATAATTTATATTGTTAGTAATTATTGAAATAGTCAAGTTAAATGAAACTTGCATATTATTTACACACACAAAACTATCTTTTTCATGAGCTTTTGAGCCTAAGAGCAAAATTTTCATCAATTTTTAAGCTCTGATATTCTTTTAGATGTGTTATTATACATAGTTGAATAATTCTAGAACTTACTTTTATTATTCATATTGAGATCATATTTTGTTAAATTAGAAGCATTAGAATGATGAAAGGCACTTCGATTGAACAATTTGTTGAAGCCAATTTCTTTGATAATTACCTTAGCCATAATTTATCCTTTTAGAGTAAATCTAAGACTTAGCCCATAGAAAATCTCTCTCTAGACTTTTTCTCTCTATCTGCTTTTACCCATTTGTCCTTGAGTGTTTCCTTTTTTGGAAACTAATCTCCCGTCTCTAGTAAGTTTGTATCTTGGAATAGTTCTTCTTCTTTAATAGATGAGTTTCCTTTCTACTAAGAAGGCCTCTTTAATTCTTGGAATATGGAGAAAGAGGGCCATCCCTCCCTTTCTAACTTGAATTTGGAAGAATTCCCAAAACTAACCAGATCTCTAAATGGGAATAAATCAGGAGAAATTTTTGCTACAATAATCTGCGAGGAGAGTGTCAGAACTAATTCTAAGCAACCTGAGGGGGGTTGGAAAAATAAACTACACATTCAGTGTAATAAAGGATAATTGAAACATTTTCAAAATGTTGTGAAAGAGGGAGTGCTTACACCTCCTATTGAGCTTTTAAAAGTTGGTGCAAATGCATGGTCCTTGGCTTTGGTAGGTTTCTTTTGCAACAAAAAGCTTGCCTTTTCTATTTTATATGCTTAGGTTACAGCTAGGTTGGGTAGAAAGGGACTAGAGAAAGTAATGATAATGGATGATGATTCATTTCTCTTCAAATTCATGAATGAGTGTTGCTTAAATGAGATTATTGGAAGGCCAACCTATGTTCATTCAAAGATGGAAGCCAAGTTCAGAATTTTATAGAGGCAACGTTGATGTCTTTCCTTTGTGGATCACTTTCCATAATATGCCTCTTGAATTTTGGACAATTAAGGGCTTAAAATATCTAGTAAGCTCACTAGAAAAGCTTATTTGTATGGACTCTCAAATTGCTAATATGAAGCAAATATGTTATGCAAAAATCTACATTAGGATAAAAAGGAATTCTGAATTGCCTGATAAGTTGTCAATTATGAAGCTTGGAGATGATGGGGAACTCAAGAAGTTTGAAGTACCCATAACTTATCCATGGAAACCTTATTTAGTGAGCAAAATATGGAAACCAACTATGAACCTATTCAAAACAGGTTAGGATGATGAGCTTATGGGTTGATAACTTCAGACAACTCAAAGGAACCTAATTAGGACAAACTAGTGGAAGTTGATGGTGTTATGGACTTGACTGAAACTCAACTTGCTTATATGTTAGAAACTGAGCACACTCATGTTAATCCTAAAGGACAAAAAGAAAAGGAGGCAAACAATCAAATTGTAAAGGTGATTAACTCTAAAAATGAGTTCCCAGTTGAAACTAAAGCATTAGAGATCCCTATTGAAACTAAAGAATCAACAACTAACTCAAAGAGAATATTAGCTACAAGAAAGGCTAGGAATAAATCCACAGGGGCAACACCCCCTGATGATTTTGGTACAGAATGTTAGAGAGTTCAATGATCCTCTTAAAAAAGCAATGGTAAAGGAGATTATTTTGGAGAAGAAGCCTCACTTAGGAGGCTTTTAGAAATAAAAATAAAATCACCTCATATGCCAGATGTTTCAAAATTTTTACGTCTAGAATGGGAAACTATCTCTAATCATACTTTAAATTACAAGGGTTGAATCCTATGCCTTTATAATTCAAACAAAATCTCAATACAAGTGGAAGGAGAAAATGATTAGTTTATCCATTTGAAATGTAAGCCAGTAGGTTTAAACTCAACTTTTGATATCACATTAGTATATGCCTCTAATTTTCAGTTCCAAAAAGAAATCCTTTGGAACAATCTGTAGACCATTGAAGCTACTATTGACAACCATTAGATGTTAGTTGGTCATTACAATTGTATACTCTTAGATCACAAAGTAGAGGGAGGCAAGGGCTTTCATACTACTATAGGGAGAGAGTTAGCTCATCTGTTCTAGCAAATGAAAATTACTGAGCTTAGATTTAGTGGGAGGTTCTTTACTTGGTCTAATAAACAACAAGGACACATGGTGATAAGAAAATAGCTTGACTGTGCATTAGTCAACCAAGATTGGCTAGTCTTGCACTCACATTCTTATATTGGTGAATGTTCCTTTTTAGATCACTCTTTCATACTCATCGAGAATATCCAAGCACTTAAGATTTCAAGGGTATCTTCAAAGGGCTTACACAACAACAAGGCTTCTTGAAACTTTGGATACCTATTAGTACCAGAATGTGAATGGTTACAAATTTTTTTAGCTGATGCAAAAACTGAAAAGGGTAAAACAAGCTATCAAAAGTTTACTAATTCTTATACTAAGTAGATAAGGGAGACCGAACAAAAGTTAAGAGACGCTTAAAATGTTTGTTACAAATTCCCATATAATAATCACTTGAAGAAAATTAAAACTCAAAGACTTAGAGAACATCTAGAGGCCCTCAACATACACAACTCCATCTTATAGTAGAAAGCTTGTATGACTTAGTTAAAAGATGGGGACTTAAATACTAAAATTTTGCATGCTTTCCTATTTGTAAGGAGAAATAAGAACAAGATTGTAGAGCTCAAAGACAATTCTAGAAACTCTCAATAATCAATCCTCTTTATTAAAGCTCATTAGAGGTTTTTCCATGTAGTTGATGGGTGTAGTAGAGAACTTCGATTATGCTCAAAATATAAAAAGTTTCTTTGATGTTCCTTTAACCCAAGATATAAAAGAGCTTTTAATAGCCCTTATTTACGATCCTAGAAATCAAAAAAGTGATGTTTGGTTTACACTCGTCTAAAGCACCAGGGCCTGATGGGTTCATTTCCTGATTTTTTTAATAAACATAGGAGATAACTAGCAATTTGTTCACAAAAGCAGTACAAGAGTGCTTTTCCTCTTGCAAAATGTTGAAAAAGATTAACCACGCTTACATCTGCCTAGTTCCTGAGAAACTTAATCCTGCTTCCTTGGTGGATTATTGGACAATTTCATGCTACAATATGATTTACAAAGTAATTGCTAAGCTTCTTACTAATAGGCTGAAAATAGCTTTAAAGATAATGGTGAATTTAATACAAGGTGCCTTCATTGAGGGGAGATCCATAAGAGATAACATCCTCCTAATGTAGGAGATTTTGAGAGAATATAATAATGGGAAAAGCATCAACAGTTATTATTGGAAAATTGATTTTTATAAGGCATTTGACGTAGTGAGTTGGCATTTTATACAATCTTGCTTGGAAGCACTTAAATTCCTTACACTCTTCATAGATTGGATCTTTATGTCCATTAAGTCAGCTTTAATAAGTACAATTATCAATAAAGCCCTTACTCAACCTTTAAATTGTGCTAAAGGAATAAGATAAGGGGACCCCTATCCCCTTATTTGTTTACCCTAGCTATAGAAGGGCTATCTAGAATTCTTAACAAGTTTGGTGAATGTTAAGGCAGGCTTCATTAACATCATAAATGTAGAGCTTACGAGCTTACCCATTTAATGTTTGCTGATGACTTAATCCTTCTTTCAGGTGTTGAACCTCATTCAATGAAGATGTGAAAGTATCTACTCAAGTTGTATTTAAGCTGGTTAGGGTTGAAAGTAAATCTATAAAAAAAACAGCTTGTTTTGTTCAAAAAATGTAGGGAATTTTGATGAGTTACGTAGGATTTCAGGGCTGCAGTTACAATCTCTTCTACTTAAGTATCTTGGAGTCCTAATTTTGTATGCAAAACCTAAGTATTCAAATTATATCTCACTTATTGAAAGATTCAAATCCTGAATATATCCTTGGCAAAATAAATATCTATCACTAGCTGTAAAGGTTACTTTGATTATTTTAGTCTTTGGAAATATCTATGTTCATTGGATCACTCACATCATCCTACTTAGAAAAGTAATTAAGGAGATTGATTGTATCATGAAAGCACTCTTATAGTCCAGAAAAATAAATAATTTTAAGAAAGTTAAAGTCAAATGGTGTGAAGTGACAATTCCTAAGAATTGGATAGGATTAGGGATAATTTCTATTCCTCTAATGCAAAAAGTACTTCTGTGTAAAAGTATCTGGAGGTTATATGTAGACAAGAATGCCATTAGGATAAAATGGATACACAAAACTTATCTTAGAAATGAAAATTTCTAGCAAATGCCAATTATAAGGGAATACTCATGGTCTTCACATATATGTTGATATTGAGAAATGTTATGTACCCTTGGATCAAGCACAGGCTAGGTAATGGAGAGGATATTTAAGTGTGGTTTGACAACTGGTTTGAGTACTATCCTCTTTTCCTAAGAACTAAAATATACCAACTAGCCAACATAGTTCCTCTTAATGCTAGAGTATCCTCACTGATGCATGATGGAAGATGGAGTGGCAATTTTAGAGGATTCAACTATCCAAATTTAATATTTTCCTTAGATCACCCACTGGTATGGTGAGGATAGTCTCATTTGAAAACTAGATTCAATAGGAGTATTCACCAACAAGTCATACTATAAAGCATTACAGACTAAAGGAGAGAATGTACCCTAGTTCAACCACCTATAGAAGAACTCCTTAAACCCAAAAACATTAGTGTTCACCTGACTAGTTATCAAGAATACGATCAGAACCAAGAGCAGATTGTTTGCCTCATTTGACCAAATATGTGTGTTGTGTAACAAAGTAGAAGAAGAAAGGGAAAATTTGTTTTTCCAATGTAGATATTCCAAAGATGTGTGTAGCAAAATCTTGCATTTACTAATAGATTATTATTCTTCTTATGAATTGCTAATAACTTTAAATTGGATTACATGTATTGTAAAGTAACATGTGCAAGATAGAGCAATTTATAAAACAGCTTTTACAATAACAATCTATTCCCTATGGAAAGAAAGAAATAAGAGGATCTATAAGGGTGAGGAAGTAAACTAGCATCAATTAGCTGAAGAAATCATAAATTGGATTCAAGCCATACTTGTTACAAAATCTGCTTAGTATGCCCTATCTACTAGAATTAGAAATAGATGGAACTTGTAACTTTTGAAATGTAATTTAGTCATTTATACCATTTTTGTGAACTAATTGTAATGGTGCGATAACTTTGCTATGGCTAATGGAAACTTTATTTAATTTCCAATAAAAGTTTGAGCCTTAGTCATTTTCATTTACTATAACCCAAATTATTAACCTTTATCCTATTTTTTTAAAGCCTTTTTATTGTTTTGAACCTGAAGGTTATTTATAGTACTTAAATGTTTGAAACTTGAAATTTTGAAAGGTCTAATATATCTTTAATTGTGTTACATGATGAATGCTTGAAATTATTTTTATTGAAAAAAAGAAAAGAAAAAAAGATCGTAGCAAAAGAAGAAAAGTGTATAGTACCAATGGATTTACAATGTAAGGACCTGTGTGTATTGTGAACAATTTTCTTGTAATGTCTCTTTAGTAAATTTCCATCAATAAACCCTTTTTATTAACCTAATCACACTATACCTAAGCCCCATCATAACTTTATAAAGACCTTTTAATTTTTGTTTCTAGTTTACATATAAGTGATGGAGATGTGATAATATTGCAAGTTTATGGTAAGAGTTCTACTATGCATTGATTTGAGAGTTTGATACTTTTCACCCTAAACACTTGAGTGGATTGAGCGAAATCTTGGTGAGGTTGTAAAGGTTTATATTTTTTATTTTAATGAGACTATGATGTGATTACTATTAATAGTTACTTATGAAGTTAGTTTTAGGATAACTTGACTCCAATTGCATATTAATTTGATTAATATGGTATTATGATTTAGAGTATGAATGGACAGATTGAGCTTAATAAAGGATAGATGTTGTAAAATTAATAATTTAGATTATGATTTGCTTGAGGACAAGAAAAAGCTTAAGTGTAACACCCCACTCCCATCTGACACATGCACGTGCACCCTTCAGCCACACGTGCACATGCCTAACAAAAATGACGTGTTATCTATCTCACTTTCAATTGATAACATGGCATTAAAATTAAAATCACAATTCACACATTTGCTAACATCCAAAATTTCCTCATTTTATATCATACCATCATATATATTGTAGCTTCAAGTTCAACATCATCCATAATTATACAACCTCGTCCTATGAGCATAAACAACTTAGTCTACACAGTATACTACAAACATGAGGAATGCACAAAAGTTATTAACAGACTATATCTTCAATTCCCAGCTGACTGACCTTTAAGCCATATCTGAACGTAAAAGTTGCATAAAATACTCTTCTATGGAGTCTTAGAAGCTAGGTCGTCTCACTCTCAAACCTGAAATTGTCAACGTGCAATTTTGGTAAGTTTTGTGAACTCAATAGAGTAACCATCCTTGGTGGTTCACTCATGTTATAACACACAATCAATCATAAACATATTGTCGCACAGTTCATATCAACTTGAATATCATTAAGATCTATCACCAACAAATTGTATTTCAGTCAAACAATTAAATCAAACTATTACTGCATAACACTTGAATAAAAACATAATCATTGTTTTAATACCATGTATTCAATCATCTAACATTCTTACAACTTTGCAAATCATTCAATGAATTCAAATTATATGTGCATGCTATATGTATGAGACTCACATTCGTTTTTACATTGTTGTGGCTGTGTGCTTTTTCAGTATCCCGTGTTATTAAGTTCACTGATCACAGTGAGCCTTAGGCTCTAATCACATATGTGCTTGAGCTTTAAACTCTTTTCAGTCGTAGTCTCAGTCAGTAGCATCACCAGTCACAATTGTCTTTATATCACATGTATTGAAATGAAATGCATGCCACAAATCATTCAAATACAATCAATCACTTTCATTCACATTATCTCAGTCAATACAATCAGTCACTTTTAGTTGAGAATCATTTAGGCAGTCTCATTCACATACAAGTAGCACTTCTAATAATATTCACATGCATCAAACGCTTCGGACAAGTATTGTCCAGAATTCAGTACACAATTAGTACATATTCATCAAATATCAAATTCAATTCAGTAATGATCAGATCAAATTAAAGTGAGACCATCTTAGGTTACTCACAATTGCTCCCTTAAACTTATCGCCTTGATGTTCCAGCGATATTCGGAAATAGTCGCGCTATTTGCTCTCCTATATACATTAAAACAATTTCACATTATTGTACTGCTTGTGTAACTAGGTAAACACATATATATCAAAAGGTATCATGTGTCATGCATGTGCAATGACAAATTCTCGGGTATATTTCTGTAACAAATTGATGTACATATCAATTGTAATCTAATTGTGCCAAAAGTCACACACTAAATCACTATTCCAGCTTTGGCTGAAAGCACCTCATTCGGGTCAACTTTACATAAGCAATAAGATCAAGAAAATGACGTATTTCTGTACCAATTTCTTCTAGACAATTGTTCCTCTATGTCTTAAGTTTCTAGTGATACCAAGATCTTATAATTTGGTTTATTATTCTATGAGTTATGCTCAAAAACCACAAACTGTGTACATTTGGAATTTTGGCTAGAGCATGATTATGTAGTCAAGTTTTGCAACTCATATCTCTCAATTCCAATATCCAAAAATTACAAACTTTATACCAATTTAAAGCTAAGAGAATAAGATACAACTTTGGTGAAGACACCTTAGTCTAATTCGGCCTACATCAATACAATTTATTCAATAACTACATGATATGATTTTTGTCCCTGGTAGTACTACAGCTTAAGCCAAGACTCAATTTCATGCCAAATTTTGAAAGTCTTAGAGACAGAATTAAAAGTATACTTCTTCAAGAAAGTTGTAACCATAAGTCTTTAAGTTAATCAGAATTAAGAATCAACTCATTTGGAAATCTATAGATCAATATATAATCAAAATACCGAAGCATATTAAATGAAAATATTCCAGTTCATAATATTCCAGCAGACTACCTCACATTCATCCAATCAATCTTTTTCAAATCAATTCAGATGGCTTTAATTTTTATGGAGAGGAAAAACAATATCTTAAGTGTCTAATGAAATCAATTTCATGCATTTTGGTCATGCAAGTTATAATCAAAATACCATATACTATTCTCATAAGTTGACAGAACTATATTCTCAACTTCAAGTCAATTTTCAAGACTCTTAAAGACATAATTTATATTCGATTCCTTCATGAAAATGTATTCATATGTCTCCAATTTACTACAGATCAAAATTCATCTAATTTAGACATTCATAGATCAAGTTATGGCCAAAATACATATGCATATTCAGTAAAAACATTACAGCCAACAGATTCCAGCACACTTTAATCATCAATCCCACATGCAATATATTCCAATTCAGGTATCATTCTTTTATCATTAACCATTCTATAAAGATCACATATTTACTTACTTGTTAGGCTCTCAGTTCAGCTCAAAAGTCACTCTAAACCAGTACTCCAAAAATGCAAAATCATCATACATCCAGGGTCGAATTTGAATGAATTTCAGCTATGTTTAGTAAGGTAATTTCAAGCTAATCTTTTACTTAACTTTGTGAGGCTAAAACATAGATTATTTTTGCAACAGTTAGGCATACCCATAAGCAAGTTCAAGGGGGTGAAAGAAGAGAGTTTCGGTGATGTGAGTGAGAGAACAAAGATAAGAAATGAGCTGAACCAAGTTTGCTCCTGTTGGATGTTACACCTAAGGTGTTAGGTGTCATCTAATGAAATGGCCACATGTTTAAAGACATTTTCAACACTTATCAAGTATAGGTGCTGCCATATGTTACCATTAAAGCTAAGTCACATATTATTTAAGTACAGTAGTCATTTGTCCATTAATCAATGCCATTTGCATCAACTTACTAGTCCATTTGTCCCACAATAATAAATGCCAAATGTTACTCAATTATAGGCTTAATCATTCTAATTTTCATGTATCAATTTATTTTATCACTTGGTATTTTTCCTAGACCAAATATACATTATAATCCCTCAATTTTCCAGTTATATCAATTAATTCTAAATTTACTACTTGTAATCAATCGCACTAAAATTCAAGACATAAACTTGTTACAATTCATATAATGAACATTTAAACTTTTCATACCCCGGAAAATATCAATAAATGCATGTACAATTATTTCATGAATATCAACACAATTCACATATTTAAATGTTCCATATGATGCATAAAATGCACTTCTAATTTCTTAGTATACTCTCAATTCACTATTTTGAAGTCTAGCCCCGAATATGGGATGTCACAGATGTAGGCCGAATCAGATAAAGGTGTCTTTATAAAAATTGTAGCTTATTTTTTTAGCTTTCTAATGGTATAAAGTTTGCAATTTTTGAACATCAAAATTAAGAGATATGATTTAATAAGGTATAATAAGGAGTTTAATAATAATAATAATTAATATAATTAATAAAATTAATAATAATAAGTAAAAATTTGATGACGATGATAATGATGATGATGATAAGGATATTTTGATATTTTTGTTAGATATTTCTTTTTCATTTTAAGTTTATATTTTCAAATCAAACACTAGTATAATAATTTTTTATCTATTTCATTCTTTGAATTAAATAAAGTAATATATATTTTATTTTATTTTTTATTTTTTATTTGTTCTATTTCTAAAAATAATTATTTTATTTTTTATTTACAATGAAACATGCTGACATAGAGGTCAGGAAAACAATAAGAAAAGTCCAAGAAAGCACTATGCCATACTTTATTACTAGTCCACGAAATATTAATACTTTTCACTTTGGAAAGCACTGTACCTATCAATCATCTCAGCATCTCTGCTTTATTGTAGACGAAGACTTATAGAGGTCAGGAAAACAATATAAAAAGACCAAGAAAGCACTGTGCCACATCTTTATTACTAGTCCACGAAATGTTAATACTTTTCACTTTGGAAAGCACTGTACCCTATCAATCATCTCAGCATCTCTGCTTTACTGTACCCTATCACTGTACCCTATCAGTGAATATTTTGTTATAAATTTTGTTACATCATCTTTGTGACGTTGCATTCAACAAACTAAGCTGTTGTCTATATTTTACTTGTCTTTTGTTCTTTGATCATTTGTGGTTGAAGTTACTGTTAGATTTTGGAAAGCACTGTTCCTTATCCATCGGCTCAGCATCTCTGCTTTGCTGTTGACGAAGACATATAGAGGTCAGGAAAACAATATAAAAAGACCAGGAAAGCACTATGCCACATCTTTATTACTAGTCCACGAAATGTTAATACTTTTCTCCTCTTCCCAACTTTAACTTTCCATAGCCATGCCCACTGGTCGCACTTGCACATCAATAATTCTCTTAACATCATTATCGCTTTCATTCTTTTTATGGAAAACTTGCATCCCTTTTTATTTACGTTAGAATTTATTATTTATAATCTAGTTTTATTTATTAAAAAATATATCTGAAATACACATAATTAGTGGGTTATTATACACTTTTCATATTTACTTAATATGCTCTCGAAGAATACTAATTATGCATATCTTTTTCTTTGTAAGAAAAATATTAGAAACTGAAAGGACAAGAAAGTCTTAGGAAATTAGAGAAAGCAGCCAGCATATAACTCCCTTGTGCGTTCTTCAAGTTAGTCTCCTACTGCATGGTGCTATATTGATACTTCCATACTCTATACAGTTACTTTGGTCTTGCAAGACTAGCAAATTTTCTACTTCTTCTTCTATGGAACGACCGATTCCATCTTTACCCTCTTCTGTAACCCATCAAGAGAAACGTGATGTCTTCCTTAGTTTCAGAGGTGGGGATACTCGCGAAGGTTTTACCAGTCATCTCTTCGCTGCTTTAGATAAGGCCAAGATTCAAACATTCATCGATGATGATGGACTCCAGAGAGGCGATGAGATTTCGCCCTCGCTTCTGAAAGCAATCGAAGAATCCAAGGTTTCCGTCATTGTATTCTCAGCAAACTATGCCGACTCAGGATGGTGCTTGAATGAGCTGCTACGTATCCTGGAATGTAAGAAAAACAATGGACAGATTGTTATACCTGTGTTCTACAAAACAGATCCATCCGATGTACGACACCAAAAAAACAGCTACAAGGAAGCATTTGGTAAACTCAAGAAACGTTACGATGATGCACAGATCGAGAAATGGGGACATGCTTTGAAGGAAGCAGCCAATCTATCGGGGTGGAGCTCCCGGAAGATCGGGTAACTCTCCATATTTTGCTCTAGCTTGAAGCAAATGTTCTCCTTCATATAAACTCAGAACTTGGGTACATCTTTCTGGTGCTTACTGTTTTCGAGAAAAAACTACTTTTTGGAGAAATTAATACAAAAAACGAATACACTGAGGACTTTCGCAATCTATGGGTTTCAAAGACAACTTGTTTTGTATACACTTCAATCGAATCTAGAAACCACATGCTTGAGTTTGGATGAGATATGTTTTTTTTTCTTTTTTTGGAATTGATATTGAAGTTCTTTTGTTTCACAAGTGAATGCAAGAAGCACCTACAAATCCACTATTCCTGCATAACATTTATGTATATTTAAAATTTCGACTTCTAGAACGTATGTATTTCTCGTATTTGACAGGGCAGAGTCCAAGTTAATCGACCTACTTGTGGGAGATATTCTGAAGAAATTGAACCGAATGTCTCCAGTAGAATGCTCTAATCTTGTTGGGATTGATTCACGCATCAAGGACGTTCAATCCATCTTAAGGATGAACGACTCTCAAAGTGTTGGCATTGTAGGAATATGGGGCATGGCAGGGTCTGGCAAGACGGCCATTGCAGGAGCAGTATTCAATCAAATCTACATGCAGTTCGAAGGATTCTATTTTCGACCTAATGTCAGTGAAGAACTGAAAAGGGGTAATGAAGCAGACCTAAGAAACAAGGTAATCTCAAGCATATTGGAGGAGGAGAATCTGAATCTGAACACCCCAAATTTAGAGCAAACATTCATAAAAGATCGTCTTCGTCGTAAAAAGGTTCTTCTAGTTCTTGATGATGTCGATGAGTCAGTGCCATTGCAGAATTTGCTAGGTGAAAGAAATGATTTATTTGGACGTGGGAGTAGAATTATCATCACAAGTAGGGATAGGAAAGTGTTAAAGAGTGTAACTGATGATGTCTATGAGGTGCAAAAACTGAGCTTCCACGAAGCTCTTGAACTGTTTAGCTTGAGTGCCTTCAAGGCAAAGAATCCGCCAGGTGATTACTTGGAGATGTCTTTGAGTGTAGTAAATTATACCAAGTATAACCCGCTGGCTCTTAAAGTTTTGGGTTCTGGACTCTTCAAGGCAACCAAGGAGGAATGGCAGAGCAAAGTAGAAAAGTTAGATTCTGACCCTGGAATTCAGAATTTGATAAGAATGAGCTATGATTCACTGACCCGCGATCAGAAGGAAATATTTCTTGATATTGCCTGTTTCTTCGAAGGAGAGGAGCGAGATTATGTGACAAAAATCTTGGAGGGTTCTTATTCTTCTGTGCTTTATAATATAGGTGTACTCATCGATAAGTCTCTCATAACAATGTCCAACAACAAAATAGAAATGCATGATTTAGTACAAGAAATGGGATTGAGCATTGTTCGTGAAGCTGAATCTGGAAAGCGCAGCAGGTTGTGGACCTACGAGGAAGTTTGTGATGCACTAATCAAAAAGAAGGTGAAAACCAAAGATCGTGACGTTTAACTTACTTTCTCTACAAATGAACACAAGATTCAGAAGCTAAGGCACACACAACCACACTAGATTCTAACAAATCTATGCTTTCTTTCCTCCATTTTTTCCCTTCTCTGTACCCTTTTTTATATCGTGGAGACTAATCTCTCTATCCTTGATTATCAGGGAAATGAAACAGTTGAAGGCATCAGTTTGGACGTATCTCAGAACAAAGAGTTAAAACTAGAACCTGAAACCTTTAAAAAAATGGATCGTCTTAGGTTGCTCAAATTCTATGTTCCTAGGTCCTCTATGGGTTGTAATAGTAAAGTCAACCTCTCAGGCGGCTCTCTGTCAGTTTCTGAAAAGCTGAGTTACCTCCATTGGTATAGATATCCTCTCACATCCTTGCCGAAGAAATTTTGTGCTGAAAACTTGGTTGAACTAAGCCTACCATACAGCAAGGTTGAGGAACTTGCTCTAGGAAAGCAGGTGCTCTCTAAGCTTACACAACTTTTTGTTTCAAATTTTCTCCAAATTGTCATCTTTCCGGGGGTATATAGTTCAATAAATGCTAAATTCATCTCTATGTTAACAGGATCTAGTAAACTTGAAGAGGGTTGATCTCAGCCATTCTGAATATCTGCATAAAGTTTCACAGTTGTCTAAAGCTATCAATCTTGAGAGTTTGATTCTTCACGACTGCACCAGTTTGACAGATCTTGATCAATTTGTTCAACATCTCGAAAAGTTGGAACACCTAGATTTGGGGGGATGTCAAGAACTTCGGAGTTTTCCAAAAAGACTTGGTTCAAACTGCCTTAAATTTCTTGATCTATCATATTGCTCAAATGTCACAGAATGTCCAGAGATTTCAGGACCGATGGAAGAATTGGATTTAAGTTGGACTGCAATTAAAGAACTCGATCCATCAATTCAGCAGTTGAAATGTCTTAGAGTTCTTCATCTCAATGGTTGCTCAAGAGTCACCAAGTTTCCAGAGACATCAGATAGTATAGAAGAGCTATATCTAAGTGATACCGCAATAAACGGACTACCCTCGTCAATCAAGTTTCTCACTAGACTTGTTAAACTGGACATTGGTAACTGCAAAAAGCTCTCGCCTCTTG
>JANQAP020000207.1:334072-357595 GCA_026874005.2 Erythroxylum coriaceum | reverse complement strand
TGTCATTTGGTAAGTAGCTTGTAACACTTTTATGATCAACCTTTATCCATAGCTTTTTTTAAAACCACAATTTTATTATATACTTCTTACCATTTTTGTTCTATTTTCTTCACCACTATAATCAAAAGAATAGTTGAGTGTCATTTGGTAAGTAGCTTGTAACACTTTTATGATCAACCTTTATCCATAGCTTTTTTTAAAACCACAATTTTATTTTATACTTCTTACCATTTTTGTTCTATTTTCTTCACCACTATATATGTATATATCTTTAACATCAGTTATGCATAGTTACATGTATTTGATGACTAATTTGCTTCTTAATTCTTTGTGAGTTTACATCCTCTACAAAAGCTGCAAAGCAGGTGTTTATGCAATGAGTTTACCAGACATCTTCAATGGACCTAGGTTAATATTTGGAAAAAGATTTCAAAAGAATTTTTTTTTCATCAAGATGTAATCCTCCTTTAAGTGATGTTTTCTCCTTTTGTAAATATACTTTGGGGATTTAAGGATGTCTTAGCAATTATTAGAGCTTATTATTGTGTCAGACTTGCTATATTTCAACTTGATAGTTGGCTCATGATCTTATGATATGTGGTTGTAGTTAACTTTTAGTTTGTCCTTAAAAGTTCTTTGAAGTTTCTTGGATTTTCATCTAGTTTATGATATCCACTTAGGAACACATAAAGCAGATAATTGAGTATTCACATAAAGTAGATAACTGAGTGTTCTTTTCCCAATGATTTGTTGCCTTGCAAAAACAATGAGACAGAAATAAGTGTTAAGTCGTGGAAAACATGTGCTGAGCGGGAGATGTAGGTTATAAAGTTCAATGATGATCTAGATTACTTAAAAGGATAGCTATAAAAAATGATCTCTTTCAGAAGTAGGGAAGTTTGGGTGGATATAGGAAAATATAGGGAAGGATAGGAAGAAGAAGAAGAGGTGGTAAGGCAAAAAGAAGAGGGAAGAATGCAAGAAAATAAACTTTAGTTGGTACTTTTAGATGAGTAATGAAACAAAACATGAAATCTTATACATGTGCCTCTAATGTGCTGAAAGTAGTCAAAGATGAAAATGTTAGCACAAAGAGCACGCAAGGGGAGAGAGGGGTGAATTGAGTGACTAGATTCATCTAAGTTTTTAGCAATGTATCAAACACCTAACGTGTATGGTTATGAACAACTTATGAACTTAAGAATAGTGGTTTCAATGATATGCATTCAAGTTATTTTTCAAGTTAACAAAGATATACTTTTATACTTTTTCTTTTACAAATTAAACAATTATATGAACATAAACATTCTAAATAGCTGCATTAAAACATGAACTATATGCAAGCAAATGAAAGAGTTAATGGTAAGATAAACACAAACGATATATAGTAGTTGGGTTCTTCTTGATCACCTATTAAGAATTTCGAATTCTCTATACCCCTTTTTGTTTGGTGAAGAGAAAACAACTATAAACATCTCAACAAAGAGCGATTGGTACAACTCTCTTCCTTCTATACTCACGAGAAACCAATACAAGCTAAAAATGTTTATAGAACTCTCTATAATACACCAAAGCTTTAACAATACTTTAACCATTCCCTAAGATTTTAAACAATATCGTACAATACACAAGATTTATCACACAAGAGTCTTCTAAAGAAATTAGCAATGAAGGCCAAGTAAGTGTCAGAAAAAGGAACTAGGAGTTATAGCATCCTGGGCTTTGATACCATGAAGAAAGAAGTAATCTCTTTTTTTATTTTTGCACAACAAGTCCCTTTGAATATATACCCAAGTCCTAGCCTAATTTTAGGTAACTAATTGCAAATTTTAAGGACCCTAAAATACTTCCTAAAATATTTCCTATTTACAGCAATATCCCCTATTTACAATACTACATATTCACAACAATTTCCTAGAATAAATATCCATGATATCCTCTTGTTTCCTATTTATGATTAGGAAATAATTTATCCTAAATCACTGTTTGATTTACGTAAAAGTTTATCTAGCCATTGGGAATGACTTTAGTCATTTTGTTAACACATTTTCCTACCTGATTTTTAAACCCAACTTATGAAGAAAGGTACAGGTTTTGTAGAAAGTGACAAGATTATAACAATCTTTATGTCTATTTGTTGGATTTTCCATGATGAATTTTTCATGTGGCTGGAATTTTGAGCATGTAATATTAACTTCCATAGAAGTTGAGGAAGAGTTGTATGAAGATTGTTTGAAAGGGAGGGATGGAGGGGAGGTTTGACTTTGGAAAAGAGGTGGGGATTGGCTAGTTTTTTTTTATTATGCAATAACTCCAGTTTGTCTCTGGTGGGAGAACTCTTTCATTGTTTTGTCATCCAAATTTACATTTTCAGATGGATGAGTGGTCTTGTGTTAAATATCAGTATTATTGAACATGATGTTATTGCCCTAAACCCTGGAATTGATTTACTTCTATATTAACATCGCATGAACGAGAAAAAGTTATATGTTTTAAGTAATATGATTCTTAATTACTGGATCTTCTATACTGTTGAGCATCTAGCTTGGTTGTTCACTGCAATGCACTTCATTTTGTGAAAGCTGCATTTATTTTTTGTGGATCTTCAGCTAAGGTACTTTTGTTGACTCATTTCAGATGGAGCTATCTAAAAAGTTTTTCAAAGATGGAAGACCTTTAGACTTGGAAGGTTGTTGAGGTCTTGATTTTGGAAATTTTACATTCTTTTCAAGCCTATTGTTCTAATTGACATTTTCACAACTTCCTAATTCTACTTTGCTGCATGAAAAATTGATAGTTTGATGTCCTAATAAATACTTAGCCCATTACCTAAAAGAATTATATTCTTTAGATTCTACTCTTCCTTATAGCAAATCGTTCATTTTAATAATCATTATGACATTTCCACACAATTTCCTATGTGATATGGGGCCAAGTAGAGGTACTCTTAAGTATTAGAACTATGTAATAAAAAAATAAATGCTATCTAATGCTCTTATGTAGTTTGTCGTCAACATGTGCATGAAGGAAGGTGATCAAACTATAGATTCACTTGGCTTCTTGAAGAAAAGATTAAGAATGGTACTTATCATGGCATGTTGAGAAGTGTCTAGTCTTCTAAAATCCTAAGGGATATAAGCTGCTCACTCTATCAATTCAAAGTTGTTACATTCAAGCTCATCTTGTTCTTTAATAGTCTCCATTGTTTAAAATAATCTAGCATTGGTCTCCTAACCTTTCCATGATCATCTCTGGTCTTACATTACATCCTTGATACGATTTCAAAATAATATGTGTTGGATAATTATTTTAGATAAGTTTAGTTAGCTTAGGAGATTATCTTCTAGGAGATAAGTTTATCCTCTAGTAGATAAGATAAGATATACTATAGATTGGATAAGTTAGTATATACAAAAAAATCTAGTAGTTTAGTAGTATTAGAATAGGTTATACTCGTGTATAAATTACATATAATTAGAGAAATAAAGTAGCTTTTTCTTCTGATATTTTCTATACCCTTTTGTTTCATGGTATTAGAGCTACCGATTCTGGTAGCCTTTTTTTTTTTCCAGCCACATCATGGCTGGAGTTCAACCAACCTTTGATGAGTTCCAAACCTCATCCCAAACACCCAGTTATGTAATACCTTCAGCCCAAACTCCATCTCCTCCTATTGATAATCTTTCGTTACAAATCACGCAACATAGATTAAATGGAACGAATTTTCGAGAATGGTCCCAATCAGTCATGCTCGTAATCAAAGGAAGAGGCAAGGCTGGATATCTAACAGGGGCAATTCCTCAACCACATGAAACAACAGTCATTTACGATGCTTGGGAAGCTGAGAATTCTATTGTCATGGCTTGGCTTATAAATTCAATGGAGCCAAAATAGGAAGAACCTACCTATTCTGCAAAACTGCAAGAGAAATCTGAGAGGTTGTGTAAGAAATATATTCTGATTTGGAAAACACTTCTCAATGCTTTGAAATCAGATCAAAAATCATAAATACTCACCAAGGTAATATGTCTGTTATCGAGTATTGTAACTTACTCACTGAATTATGGCAGGAGATAGATCTATTTTATGCAGTAAATTGGGAGTATCGTGCTAATGCCAAGAAGTATGAAAAATTATTGGAGAAGTAGAGAGTTTTTGATTTCTTGCAAGGACTTAATGTTGGACTTGATGAAGTGCGAGGAAGGTTACTCGATTTAAAACCATTGCCATCAATCTGAGAAACGTTTGCTGGGGTTCGTAGGGAAGAGAGTAGGAAAAAGGTCATGCTTACCTCACACACTTCTGAACAAAGCTCTCAAGGCTCAGCTTTAGTGGCAAACTCTCGAAAGGAGTCTACTTACCAAACCCGAGAGCAAGAAACCAAGAACAAGCAGTGCTGTGACCACTATGATAAGCCCTACCACAATCGTGAGACCTGCTGGAAATTACATGGGAAACCACCAGATTGGAAACCTAAAAGCCAAAGAGTTCAGCAAAAACGTGGAGCAACTCATGTAGCAGAATCCGATATCAGCAAATCCACAGGGCTAAACCTGTCCCCCTAGCAGATTGAACTACTTCAACAACTCTTGAATCAGACAAAAATCACAACTGAGAAAGACTCACATGACCAACAAACCTCTACTGCAACACTAGTGCATAAAGGTAACCTGTGTCAATCATTATTATCAAAGTCCCTAAGTCACGATCTCTGGATTGTGGACACAGGTGACTGGGTCTTTGAATGTCTTTGAAAAATATGAGTCATGTAACCAGAAAATGTCTGGGTCGCGGATGGAAAAAGGTCACCAACAATTGTTCAAGGGAGTGTTTGTTTGCCAAAACTGACATTAAATATTGTTCTCTATGTGCCTAAGTTAATTTATAATCTACTAACTGTCAGTCAATTAACCAAGGACATGGTTGTATTGTGACATTCTTTCCATCTCATTGTGAATTTCAGGACCAGTGTCTGGGGAAGATGATTGGCGGTGCTGAGGAGAAAGATGGACTTTACTACTTCTCAGGAAAGAGTACTACTGAATCCAAATCACCACATAGGATTTCCCTTTTAGTTATGTCAAATTCTGATGTTATGTTATGACATCAATGCCTTGGTCATCCCAATTTCCCATATTTGAAAACCTTATATCCAAACTTTTTCATCAATAAAGATCACATTGCTTTATATTGTGAGCAAAGTGTCCTTGCAAAACAAAGAAAAAATACTTATGCCATACACTCATACATACCCTCAAGACCTTTCAAATTAATTCATAGTGATATCTGGGGTCCCGCTAGAGTTACAAGTCTAACGGGTACTCGTTGGTTTATCAGTTTCATTGATGATCATAAAAGGGTATGTTGGGTATATCTAATGGAAGACAAATCTAAAGCCTATCATATCGTTAAACAGTTCCACAAACTCATCCAAAATGTATTCCATAGTACGTACAGACAATGGGAGAGAATATTTTTCAACTGATTTTATTCAATATCTCAGTGAAAATGGGATCATTCACCAGAGCTCTTGTGCTTATACCCCATAACAAAATGGGATAGCGGAGAAAAAGAATCATCTTTTAGAGGTAGCCCGATCTATGATGCTTACCAACTTTGTTCTAAATTCCTATTGGGTAGAAGCCATTCTAACTGCCTCATACTTGATAAATCATCTTCCTTAAAAATCTCTTCAATTCTGAACCCCATTAGGTGTTCTTCTAGAACAATTTCCTCACATTGAGCTCCTTAATTCTCTTCCTCCTAAAGTCTTTGGGTGTATTGTTTTCGTACACAACAATCAACCCAATAGAAGCAAACTTGACCCAAGAGCTATTAAATGTGTGTTTGTTGGGTATTCTCCCACTCAAAAGGGTTATAAGTGTTTCTCACCTTCTATAAACAAATTCTTTGTTGCATATGATGTCACTTTTTTCAAAAAACAACCATACTTCACCAATACCTTTCTTCAGAGAGAGACATCCCATGAAGAGATTTATTAGGACCCAAGAATATCACTTCGTATCTTATGTTTGATAGTTGACATGTTACTTCATCTAATCCCGTCATCTCTATATAATGTAGCATTTATTTCACACCTTAAACATGACTGTATTCCAAGGACGATCCATGAGAGATACCTCTAGTTAAGCCCCACATATTCATACATTAAAAAAATCTATTTATAGGGCTAAGGAAATTACAAATATAAAATTATAATAAAACTTGATTAAAACTTAGATTGTCCATTGTGTGTTTGTGACAACTCATGTATTTATCAAGTCAACTATCAAACATATCACTTTGAAACTCTGATAATCAATGTGAAATGTTTCGCAACAGAATTCATTTAGACATTGGGTAAAAGGTCAAGTGAGGCCTAAACTCTCATTTTCATTTTCCCCGCATTTTCATTTTACAGACATCAAAAGAAATTTTCATTTGATTGAGAATTTAGAGCCATAAGAAATTGATAAAGTTTATTCCTTTAATATATCATTAATTTGTTAACAGATAATTTACATATGGAATGGTCCTTGTGAGTTAAAAAATGTGTTTATTTTGTTGCATGCTTTGTTCACACCAAA
Source organism: Erythroxylum coriaceum (assembly GCA_026874005.2). Classification (NCBI taxonomy): domain Eukaryota; kingdom Viridiplantae; phylum Streptophyta; class Magnoliopsida; order Malpighiales; family Erythroxylaceae; genus Erythroxylum; species Erythroxylum coriaceum. The sequence goes on along the minus strand of JANQAP020000207.1, from coordinate 351,008 downwards.
GGGATATTATGACTATTGCATGTTACATGAGTTCTAAAACTGCTTATTAGATGAAAAGATTCATTCGTTAATAGAAGATGTTTATTTACCTTAATGGATGTTAATTTGGTGGTGATGTGTGCTAGGAAAAAGGGAGCTTGGTCAATTTTTAAATAGTAGAAGGGATCTAATAAATTTAGAACTTACTTTGTAATTATCTTGTCAAAGTTGATCTGTATTTTAAGGGGCCTTTATATTTCATCATGCAATGCCATTTGCATTGGTCAAAGAAATGGAATCTCAATGGTTGTGATTTCTAAGGAATGTATCTTATGGATTAGGCATGTTCTGTAGTTCATGGTTTTTTTCCCTATCCAACTTGTCATTGTATTAACTTAGTTTTTAATTTTGCAGGTCTCAAAAATTGTATGAAGAGAGGATATTCCTACCTAAATGGTGTGGAAGAGTTGCTTCATGCTTTAAAACAAAATGGTTATGAGATGCATGCCTTGACCAACTATCCAATCTGGTAACATGTATTGTGTTAATCCTATAATTTCTTGTATGATGAAATGGCCATAAGTTTATACAAAAATATATTTCATAGGTATAAGATGATCGAGGATAAGTTAAATGTTTCAACATACATGTCCTGGACTTTCTGTTCTTGCAATATTGGTAAGTCCAAATGTTCGATAACCTATGCTCTTTTCTTTATATTTGTGATGCAAAAGAGAGTTTATAAAAAAATGAAAAAGGGAAAAATTAGTTAACCACAAGTTTTAATCTGGTGGAATAAATATTGGGAATTGAATGACAACAAGGGCAACAAGGACAAAAATTTTCTTTATACTAAGTTTCTTTTGAAAATTAAAGATTTCATTGATTAAAGGTAATTACAGCTATAATACAAAAGGTTAAGGATAATCCAAAAAGTCTATATTACAAAGAGTTGTGGTTCCTAGTAATCGTCTACATTTTGTTATCTAAGGGGTACTTTTGAGACCACATAAACCAGTATTACTCCAATCCCCATCGTCTCTTCATACTATTTGACAGATTTACAGCTATTCCTCTTGCTAACATGGCCAATCTGCAATGGAGGAAAATGTCCTGAAAAACCATTTCAATGCTTCGGCCTTATTGTCTAAAAATTCTGCAATTACGTTCCTTCCAGATGTAATACACCAAAGCTGCCCAACTTAATTGCTTTAAGATCAGCTGCATTATGCAATCTAAGGTTCCCCAACCAAGTAATAGTTTCACTTCAAGAGTCCATTGGTCTGCCTAAGTTGAGAATAATATGCTTTTGCTCCTATACTTGCCTAGTATATCTACATCTAATCATAAGATGCTCTAGATTTTTCATTTCTATACTACATAACTCATAATGCAATGTGTTTATGGAGAACTTGATCCTGTCCCTCGTAAGCAACCCTCCATTGATTCTCATCCATAAGATAAATGAATGAGCTATATTGTCCTAATTTGTTAGATATATTGTCCTAATTTATTGAAGACTCAAGCTTATTTAATAAAAAAGAGTCCATACTAGAATAGAATTCAATTTTGTTTTGGATATTTTGGTTAAAAACCCTTTCCTACTAGAATAAAGGTTCTAGAAACTTTTCTATAAATTTGTGTATATACTTGATCTTGAATTTTTTTTTATAAACATCAGTTTTTAATTAGAAGGTGTGATATTTTCTCTTAGAGCGATTCTTAGACCCTAGGAGTGATTCTTAGTTCCTTACCTTCCATTACTTGTTTATTGCTCTCAATTCCAGCAAATTTTTACCTAAATTTTCAATAACTAAGACCTTAAATTCCACTCATATAATATCCTAAAATTTTAGCCAAATCAAATTTAAACTTGAAACTCAACAACTTAAGCTGAAATTCAGGCCAGAAATTTGGTTCCAGCAACCTAATAAAAATTTGGTATCAAAACTTTGGTTCATAATGGTAAGTGGAAAGGCATATAGAAGAATATTCAATAACCAAGAGCAAGATGAAATACTTTTGAGAGTTATAGAAAAATTGAATTTTAATGATCCTTGATCATAAGATACTCTATGAACTAGTCCAAAAAACAACACTTGACAACAAACTACACTTGATGTTAAGGGTGGAGACAGTGAAATCCAAGATGAAGAGGCTAAAACTAAACAATAGTGAGTGGGGTTAGGAAATCAATGTCCACCAGAGACCCTAGACAAAGAAAACAACAAGCAACACTTGGAGAGTGCATGCGAGACTTCAGAAGCTATGATAGAATTGAAACAAATAACGTACTTGATGATATAACCAAGAAAGTTCGTATTGAAGCCCTTGATTTTGCAAGAAAGACGGATCCACACCAATTCTTAGACTAGAAAGCAACAATGGAAGACTTATTTGATTAGTACATGTTAGAATATTGAAAAGTCTGATTTGCAAAGATGGAACTAGTTGGACATGCTAAAATCTAGTGGAGATCAATAGAGAATAGACTTCAAAAAACAGGCTAGCCACCATTTATTGATTGGGAAGGAATAAAGTTGAAGTTATTGGAAAAATATTCATCATTTCATTATCAAGATCTCCAAGATAAACTCACAATACCTAGACAAGGGATTACGTAGGTCACAAAGTACAAATAAATTTTTATAAACTTTCTGTTTGTTGTAAAGGAATGGAATCTGAACGACAACTCATATTTCACTATAAAATGGACTTAAGGTTGAATTTGCAAGGAGCTGACAATGTAAAGAATCTACGGCCTTAAAGAGGCATATCACTTGGTGTTAAAATTATAACAATACTTAGGACAACAAGCAAGAAGTTTTGAAGTCAAGCCATAGAGTTCGTCATGAAGAGAACTACAATAGTGCAAGATTTTAGCTTAACATGTAATACATCAAAATTTGCACCACCGAACAATTTCAAAGCTTCTCAAGGAGTTGAAACTAAAAAATAAGTCATAGCTAAGACTAAGACAAAAGGAGGCAGCAATGACAAGAAGTGTCTTCGATGTAATGGAATGGGTCACTTTGCTTATGAATGTACTAATAGAGGTTTGCAAAAGATGGAAGAAGAGGAGGAAGAATATGATGAATATGTGTGTGAACATGAAGCTAGAAAGGAGTTGGAAGGAGCCTCTAGTAATGAATAAGTTGGTCTTACAAATCTTAATATGGCAAGACGTATACTTACAACCCATAAGGTGAAAAAATAGGAAGAATGGTTTCGTATTGCTATTTTTCCTTATTCAAGTTAGATGCAGAGATAAAATATGTCAACTTATCATTTATGGAGGAAGTACTATGGATGTGGTATCGAAGAACACGTGAAGCAATTAAATTTACTTTCAGAGAGGCATCCAAATCCCTACAAAATTGCTTAAAGTATGTCAACTTATCATTTATGAAGTACTGTGAACGTGGCATTGGAGAACACATGAAGCAATTAAATTTACTTTCGAAGAGGCATCCACATCCCTACAAAATTGCTTAGGTGGATGATAGTACTATACTGGTTGTTCAAAGGTCTTAGTGTCTTTCAAATAGGAATATCGAAAGACTGTTTGTTGTCATGGTACTCTTACAAAAGTAGCTTACATTTTACTAAGTTGATCGAGGCTTTATGATTGAGATGTGCAACATTTTGGAAAAGCCAACATTTATCAGTTTATGTTTCATGGAAAGATCGTTTTGAAGCCTTGAATGTGGACAACGTAGAAAAGAAAAGAGAAAGTAACAAGGCATCCATAAATGCCAAGAAGAAGTCTCATAATATCCTTAAGAAGAGAAAATTTGAAGATGTTTGTAAGGAGAAGGAAATTGTATTTGCAAAGGTAGTGAGAGAAGTAATAGAAATAGCACTTGAAACTCCTTGCATTACCAAAGGAAGTGGGTGAATTGCTGACTAATCTTTTAGACCTTATACTGGATGATTTACTTAGTGAATTAACTCATTTACAAGATATTCAGCATGCTATTGACTTGGTACTTAGATCTACTGTACCAAATCTTATGGCCTATCATTTAAATCCCATTGAGAATAAAGAGTTAGAAGAGACAAGTAGAGGAGTTGTTGAAAAAAGGATTTGTTTAATAAAGTCTTAGTCCCTATGTAGTTACAACATTATTGACTCAAAAAAAATTGAAAGTTGGTGAATATGCATTGATTTTCAGGAGATAAGGCATAGGTTTTCAATCCTTTACCTTGATGACATGTTAGATATGTTGATTAGAGTTACTTTCTTTACGAAGATAAACTTACAAAGTGGGTACCTTCAAATCAAATTTAAACATGGGATTAAATGGAAAATAGCTTTCAAGACTAGAGACGAGCTTTATGAATAGTTGATGATACCATTTGGACTTACAAATGCACCTAACACTTTTATAAGAGTGATGAATCAAATGTTCTAACCATTTATGTCCAGATTTTTGGTGGTATATTTGATGATAATATTAATATACAAGACTTACAATAAGTCTTGAGAGTTTTGAGATAAGAGAAACTTTCAACTTAAAATCAAAGTGTTGCATTTTTTTGTTTTATATATTATATCAAGGAATGGACCTTGAGAAGGTTAAGGTCATCCTTGATTGGCCTATTCCAAAGGATGTGCATAAGACACGGAGTTTCTGTGGTCTAGCAACATGATGCAAGCAATTTATTCATAATTTTAGTACCATAATGTACTCATTACTTTTTGAAAAAGCAAAATTCATATATTTATATATAAAAAATTGAATAATTACAATTGGATCACACTGTGTGAGTACATACCCATTTCCAAACACTCAACAACTAATTACATCTTTTTGCAAATCAGTTAACAAATTCACAATGTGAAAGATGAAAGATGAAAGTCATTGAAGCTTAATCATGAATTGTTATATTCTCCATGATGCAACCAGGCTGTTGTTGCATTTCCTTGCAAATTGACTGATTATAAATTGCTCCCTTATGCTAGCCATGGTCGAAGCTAACAGAACCTTTAAGTCCCTTTCCTTGTTAGTGAGTCTTCTAATGTTCCTTTATTTCCATATTTCCTGTAAGCAACTAGCCAAAGCAACTAAGTAGGCATTTTTGTCATCCTTGGAGACTTGTTTCACCTATAGCCATTGAGTAGTGTCAGATACGCTTGAGTCATTGATGTTCCAGTGAAATAATTATGTGATCTTCAATATTTCCTTTGAAATTCTGCACTGAAAAAAAAGATGGTCTTTGCTTTCATCCTCTAGCTTGCATAAGACACAAATTTTTGGTAGAGATAGCTATCCAAGTCTGTCTATTGTGCTGAGTTTGTTTAAGAAAACTTGCGCTCTGGTTTAGGTAGCTATTCCAAACCATTTTACTCCATCCCACTTTGGAACTTGTCCCTTGAATCAGTTCCTTGGTTTTTCTATTGATTAAATCAGCCACGGGTATATTGTGCCAATGGTATTTATCCTCATTTGTAGGGTTAGGGAATTGGTTTAACATGTTCCTAATCTCTTCAGGAAGGTTTAACCAGTTACCATCAGAACGAAAAATCTGCACATTAGCTTTTTGAGGAAATGTAGATAGTGTAACCACAGCTTCCTGATTCTGTATAAGAGCTCCTCTTTCAACAATAAAGAGGCTTTGTCACCTTTCCATACTAGGCAAGTTACATCTGACTCCACTAAACTTCTTAACTTTAGAAGTTGATTGAAGAACCAAAAGTGAGAAGCTTTTGGATTCTTGGCCCATAGACTATTTGCCTTTAAGGATATAGCTGTGTATCCACTTAATTCACAAGGATTCCATGTCCATTAGAATTCTCCAAATCCTGTTTAACATTAGGATTTTGTTGCTACATTTGATAGCTATCAATCCCAAACCACCCTCTTCCTTTGGTCTGCATAGAGAGTGCTAGAAACTTTGCTACTCCTCCACCTCCTCCTACTTTTCCGCATAAAAATTGATTCATCATTCTTTCAACAGTCTTAATGAGGCCTTTTGAAAGAAAAAATATGGGAGCACCAATATATATGCATAGAGGATATAACAGATTTCAATAGTTGTACCTTTCCTCCATAAGTTAGAGCTCTATTCATCCATGCTCTTAATATTTTTTATATTTTCTCTATCATTGGGAAGCATTCCTATGTTTGAGTCTTCTGGTAGAAATTGGGAGCCCAGGATATAATAATGGAGGAGAATGTCTTTTCATTCCTCTAATTTGTGCAATATTATTAGTAAAATGGCCAGCACTCTCAGAGATAAAAAAGATGGCTCTTCTGGTGGTTGATACCAAATCTAGATAGTTCTTTGAATTTTAGTAATGTTTCCATCATTAAAGAGACTGAGTTCATATCTGCTTTACAAAGTAAAACGAGATCATTTGCAAAACATAGGCTAGTTAGGGAGACCAACTTGTATTTAGAGTGGTATTTGAAGTTTGTGGCATTTGAGACTATGCTTCAACAATAGAGAGAAAACTTCTATGCAAATAATGAATACGTAGGGGGAGAGAGGATTCCCCTGCCTGAGACCTTTAGAACCCTTAGCCATTGATTAGCACCCCAAATGAAGTAGAAGCATGCCTGATGAACATTTGTGGGAATTCCATTACTTCAAGTTTTTGCAACAAGAAATACCAGTTAACACCGTCAAAGGCTTTATGTAAATCAACATATAGAGCAATTTTGTGGAGAATTTCTTCTTGTATATCCCTTCATAAGCTCATGTACTATTAATATGTTGTCCCCAGTTAGTTTCTTGCTCAAAAAAGAACCTTGGTTCCCACTGGTTATGGAATTCAATGCAGTTTTCAATCTATTTGCCAATAGCTTTGCAATGATCTTGTATAAAAAATTTGTACAAGCAATTGGCTTGAAATCACTAAAAGAAGAGGGGTTGGAGGATTTAGGAACCAAAAAAAAGGTATGTTTTATTGATCTCTTTTAGTAGAATTCCTTTCTTGAAAAATTTGTGCACTACTTCTTTGACTACTGTTCCTATTTTGGCCTAGGTTTTGTGGTAGAAGTTGCCATTAAGGCCATTTGGTCCAGGAGCTTTCATTCCATTCATTTTGAACACCACATTTTCAATTTCACTCTCTACCACTGGTCTGATTAGATTGACTGCTTCTTCATTTGAAATTTTGGTAGGAATAAACTGCCTTAGTGATTCCAGCGTGGAATTTGTATGTACCTCAGTACCTAGTAGTCTTTTGTAGAACTTCACTACTTCCCTTCTAATGTCTTCTTGTTTACCAATCAACCTACCATTCTCGTCAGTTATGGAGCACATCTTGTTAGAATTTCTCTTAGCTGAAAGAGCATTGAAGAAAAATTTTGAGCTTTTACCTCCTTAATTAATTCAATTGACCCTAGCCCTTTGCTGGATTAGTAAATTGTGATTATCTAGAACTTGTAGCTAATTTTTTAGAGCTTTCTATTCTTCTGTTATCAAATTTAAGTCCCCAAGACAGTTTGCTAGTGACTTTTATATAGAGGAGAGTTGTTCTCTAGCCTTTTCAATCTTCACTCTAGTATTAAGACTTATTAGGTCATTAAAATGTTTTAATTCTTGTTTGATAGCCTTGAGTTTTTGTAAGCACACAAATTGCTTTGTTCTTTTCACAGTGCATCAAAGGCCTTTATCTATAGCTTCCTGAAAGCCATCAACATTAACAAAAAAGCTATTGAATTTTAAAGGATGTTTCACACTGACCTTAGTGAATAAGTTTTCTATCTTAACAGGAGTATGATCCGAGAATTGGGATCCATATGCTTTGTTTTCTAGGAAATGAGTCAGCCAGTCCACATTCACTAAAGCCCTATCTAATTTCTTCGTTATGAACCATCCTGTGGATTGCTTGTTGCTCCATGTGTAAGTATGACCCTCATATTTGAGGTTAGTTAGCTTCACTTCCATAGTGCAATCATAAAGGTCTTGGTTGTAATTTAATAAATTATGGTTTCCATCTGCTTCAGATCTATATAGAGTGGTGTTAAAATCCCTACCACTAGCCAAGGGCCTGAGCACTTTACTCTTTCTAGACTATTCCAGATGTGTGTTCTTTGAAAAACAGTATTAAAGCCATATATATAAAGGAGACAAAAATGATGAACTCCCCATCTTGAAAAACACCTTGGTATGTATTAGTAGTTCGTTCGCTTCAATTTGCTCCACTTTCACAAGGTCATCGTTGTAACAGATAATGATCCTTCCAAAACCATGATAATGATGATTAGAGAGTGACTTCTAGTATGATCCCAATCTGTTCAATTTATTCTAATTTTTCTGCTTGATTTTAGTTTCTAATAAACAAAGTAACAAAGGCTTCTCCCTTAACACAAAATCCCTCAAAGCGTTTAGCTTAGATGGGCAGTTTAATCCTCTCACATTCCAAAAATTATAGTAATTTAAAAATGCCTTTACCTTTGGAGCTTTTCTTATCGCTCCGGTTAGATTTCCTCCTTTGCAAATTCTGGAATTGTTCTTCCATATTCTCCTTTAGTTGTTGTGATTCCTTAGTTTGAATTGGAGTGGAGCATGGAGCCTGATTTGTGGGATCACCGTCATTCCCTCTAGGAGAGGTTATTGCCAGCTCCTTTTCTTTGGAGTGAGTAGTCTTCTTTTCTGTTTGGGAATTTTGAGACTCATTCTCAACAACCATCGACTGTCATTTATCTCCTAATTCTCCTCCTCCAGCCCCATTAGCTCAAAATAGCCTCCTTTCTGAAAAATTCTTCCAATAAGTTTCCAAACTTTTTCTTAATCTCTTAGTGAAGGTCTCCATTGATATGTAACATACAAATTTTCTTTCAAAGAGTTTTCAGTAGTCAGCCTCATTATAGGTATACTGTCTTTCAACTCATTTGAAATGTCCATGTTGATACAAATTCTTGCAAATCCAATGCTTTGTCTCTTAGCAGTGTTCTCATCTATACATAAAGGCTTTCCTAGCTAGCTTGCCAAAATGTTTAGACCTTGAGTTGTACAATATTCAAGAGGTATGTTGTGAATATTTACCCACAGTGGAATGTTCCTGTGCTTGATGTCTTGCAACACCATTCTTGGTTGCCATGTCTGCAAGAATAGAGGGAGCTGGAAGATGTGCCAAAGTCCCTCCTTTGTAATACTATATTGTTTTCTTCAGTTAGCAATACTTCCTATAAGCCGCTGTTTTTCCATTGTCTTTGACCTCAAGCTTGGATCGCTAAAAAAGGTGGTCTTCTATCAATAGTGAGGCTTCCCAGCTCCCAGCTCCTAGCTCCTAGCTCCTTCCTGAAGAACTTTTATACTAGGCGCGACAATGGTTTTTTCATTAAGCTTTGTAGGAGGACAAGGACTTAGCTTAGTCATGGCTGAGATCGTGTTACGGAGAGGGTGGAGCTCTTCTCACTAGCCATTTCCGTTGTACTCGTTACTTATTGTATGAAGAAAGGATAGTTTACTTAGTCAAAGGTAACAACTAAAGCCTTTGAAGAATTCAAGAAAAAGATGATTGTATCTCTTGTTTTGCGACTTCTAGATTTTTCTATTTGAAGTTGCTTGTGATGCATTTCATGTGGGAATTGGAGGCATACGGAGCCAAAAAAAGACGCCTAATTGCTTATTTCATTGAGTAGTTATATGAAGAATAAAAACAATATTCAACTCATGACAAGGAATTTTATGCTGTGGTACATTCTCTTTACAATTGACGTGAAGGAGTTTTTATATTTAGATTATAAATCTCTCAAGCAGCTCAAGTCCCAAAAGAACTTGAACAAAAGACATGCTTTATAGAATAAATTTTGGAGCAATTTAACTTTGCCGTTAAACATTGGGCAAGAGTTGAGAATCAGGTAGCAGATGCATTGAGTAGAGTTTGTGGGGTTTGACAAACTAAAAAGAAAATATATTTTAGATCGAAATTTTGAGATGATTCATTTATAAATTGCAGTTGGATAAAGGGATAGCCGCTTCCCTTGCGGGATCCATGATGACAAGCTTTTCAAAGAAAATCGACTTTGCCTATTCAATACTTCTATAAGGGATTATATAATTTTGGAATTACATGGAGGAGGGGCAATAGGTCACTTTGGAAGAGGTAAAACCACATCAATGTTTGAAGTTTGCTTCTTATTGGCCCTTTTTAAAGTGAGACACGTCTAAGGTCATACGACAATGTCAAACATGTCAATTAGCTAAAGAAAAGAAGCAAAATTCTAGATTATACATACGGTTGCCTGTGCCTTATAAACATGACATGATTTGAGTATAGATTTTGTTTTAGGAGTCCCCAAATTTATAAGAGGTTATAATCTATTTTTATGGTGGTTGATAGGTTTTCAAAGATGAGCATTTCATTCCATTTTCTAATTCTTATGATGTTGTTCATATTACTAAACTCTCTTTCAAAGAGATTATGTCTCTATTGATTATCTTTAACCATCGTCTCTGATCATGATGTAAAGTTTATGAATTATTTTTAGAAAATTCTATGGAAAACATTGAACACTAAGTTTCAATTTTTAAGTTCTTTCAATCCCCAAATTGATGGACAAATAAAGGTGGAGAAGCTTGGGGGGCTTGTTAAGATATTTGGTTGGAGGCAGTATGAATAATCGGGATCCAATTCTTCCCATGGTAGAATTTTCATACAACAATTCTATGAATAGATCAATTGCTGAGAATCTTTTTGGGACTTTTTGGGAATTCAACCAAGGAAGGTTATTGATTTGGTTCCTTTACTATCAATAGTACGAGTTAGTGTTGAAACTGAAGCTTTTGCACAACACACGAGGGATATCTTTGATGAGGTATGGTGAAAGATAATAACCAGTAGGTTAACTTATAAAGAACATGCTAGTCAACTTCATCGATTGGTGGAATTCAATGAAAGGGATTTGGTGACGGTAACGATTCATCCAGAGTATTTTTCAAAAGGAAAATATGATAAAGTTTGTTCACAAAGTTGTTGACCTTGTGAGTTCTTCAAGAATATCAAGTGCTAATGCTTATATTTGAAATTATCTAGTGACATAGGAATTAGTTGTATCTTTAATTTTATGGATTTAACTATTTATCATTGACATGATGGTATACAATTTCCAACTGTAGCTGTGAAAATTTTAGTCATTAGTCATCTTAAAGAGGAGATAGAAGGTGTTCTTGATGATCATATTGTAGCCGCAAGTACTGGTAGATATTTGGTGGTTTCTTGTCAAGTGGAAAGGAAAATCAATTTCTTATAGAACTTGAATTTTAAAATCCGAATTTTAAAAGTTGAATCAACTAATGTAATTAGTATTTATTACATTTTACATCGAGGACGATTTTAGACAAGTTAGGAAGAATTGATGCAAAAGGGCTTAGAGTTTATGAAAGAAGTAAAAAAGGACAAACTAATTAGCCACAAGCTTTAATTTGGTAGAATAAAGAGTGAGAATTGAAGTGACAGCAAGAGCTATAAGGGGCTAAATTTACTTATGTTAAGTTTCCTTCATTGAATAAAGAATAATAATAACTTAGAAATGTTGACCTATTTTGTTTAGGACTTGAGCTTATTTAAGAATAAATAATCTTTATTAGAATGGAGTTTAAATTTTTTGGATAATTTAATTAGAAACCCTTTCTTACTAAAATAAAGGTTCTAGGAACTTTTCTATGAATATGTGTATTCAACCCTTCAATAATAAGATCTTGAATTTTTCATAAACTTGAGTTTTTAATTATAAGGTATAATGCTTTCTTATAGGAGTAATTTTCAGACCCTATGAGTAATTTGTAGTTTCTTACTCTCTATTACTTGTTTAAAATAAATTTCCGCAATTTTATCCTAAATTTTTAACAATTAAAAATCTAAATTCTAGCTGCATTAAATCCTAAACTTTTAGTCAAATCAAACCCTAAAATTTCAGCTAATCTAAACTTGAAATTCCCCTAAGCTGAAATCCAGACTTGAAATCTGATATTTCAACAGCACTCAACAGTCTTATCTTTCCTAGCTTTCGTGAGTTTTAGCTAATAGTTAATATTTCTTCTATTTTTCTTACATTAGTCTGTCACCTCTCTGAAGTCGATCACACTGTTAATTTACTTCCATCTCTGTCTATGAGAGAAAATCCATGCTTTAACAGTAATTGTTTCGATCAATACTTTTCTAGTTATACTTATTTCCTACTTCAGCATTCTTGCTTTAATTTTTTTTGTTGGAAGTCCTCTTACTATTGAAATCTCTATTAAAAAAGTATGCCTATGCTTTTCAATACAGATTTCATTAAGAAGATTTTATGAAAAATGACTAAATGGGAGAAAAAGTTTCTACCATTTGATGAGTTTTTATAACATTTGGTGGAATATATTAGCTAAGTTCTTACATTAGACACTTGTTTATTGTAATGTCTGCATTATGTTGAAGGAAAGAGGAAGCCTGATCATGAATTCTTTATGGAAGCATTAGGAAATCTTATGATTGAACCAGGAAGCTGTATATTTATTGATGACAGGTATCTTCCTTTTAGTTCAGTATTTCTTATTGGTTTTCAATCATTGTGATGAACTTCTGTAATTATGATTTTATGCTTCAGTTTCTGATACCAGATGTGGACATTACTGACCTGATTCCCCGCAATTAGATTCATCCATAGTGTGGATCAATATGTTTCTGTAATTATGATTTTATGCTCAGTGAAAGGTTTCTGTAATAGTTATCTAAGGGAACTCTGGAAATTGAAGGGAATGGTCTTTCATTCCTGGTTAATATGCCAATATACATCCATGTACATCATCGCCCCATCCTTTGATGCTGCTACAAACTGCACCTGTTCATTACACTTCACTAACTGGTGGTGTCAATATTCTTATAACCAATCCAGGTTGGAAAACATACAGGCTGCAATTGAAATTGGCATTGTCGGTCTGCATTTCAAAGATGCAGAATTGTTGCGTGAAGATCTCTCCGGACTTGGGATAGACATCTCTACAAATGGAAGTCAATAGAAATGATGTTGAACCCAGGACTGTAGAACCTGATCTGTTATTTCTTTTCTTTTTTTTAACTTCGATTTCAATTTATTGTTTCTAATTGTATTAATTTCTTGGTACGGTACAGTCGCCAACTAGTGCGCACAAGTTTTTTGCATCTTCTTAGTCGAGATTATTTGACTGTTATAGATACTTGTTTATTTCTCTTTTCTAATTTCTTTTCAAAAGGGGTACAATTAAGATCTTCGAGATTATCTGGCACAGAATTAGTACACAGGATCTCGTCCGTTGGAAAAGATGTCACCTCAATCTTACGTTTTCCTTGACATAAATGAGATTTGGTCTAACCTGCCAAATGGTTGTTTAATTCGATTTAGCTTAAAATTTCAAATTAAACAAAGCGGTTTATTTTTTCAAGTTAAATCCAACCATATAAAATGAACTAAAGCAAACGGGAATCATAAATATTTGATTTGATTTGACGAGGTTGAAAAGTATAAATTGATTTTATGCAAAATTATAAAAAAAAATGCCAAAAAAATAAAATAGTAAAAGATTGGTTCAATTTTATAAGAATTAAGGTATAATTAATTAAAATCACCTCAGAAGTAAAAATAAATAAATTAAAATATTATAAGAAAACCAAAACATTAATAAAAGTGAAAGATTAAAATAATAAAATAAATCTCTAATTATCATTCTCATTAAAATACCAATAGTTTATAGTGAAAATTTTAAAAATATTACTTTATTTTATGTAAGGATTTTAATTTATTCTATATAATTGAGATATAAACTTTTTATTGAAATCAAAACATATTGTTAACGTTTAATTTTATTATTAGTTGTTAGAGTAGTGCTCTAAATGCAATCATCGTTATCACTTTTGTACAAAATTTATTTTGATTAATAAAGCGAAAGGTATTTTTCATTAATTTGATATTCGTTTATCTATGAATTAATATTGATCTTAAATTGAATTAATGAAGTTCATGATACAAAACATAGCATGAAGGAAATAATGATGAGATCATGATAATGAGATTCTTATCATATACAATTATGTTAGTATCTAAATAATCCTTAGTCATAGGATTAATAAGACAGGACATTATTAATCCAGACAGATTAGCAAATGTTATCCTCCTTGATTTGATCAAGCAGTGGAACTGATAAACTGTAAACATGAGTTGTTTAGAATTAACATGTGGATGCTTACTAAGGGTAGTAAGTACATCGGATGACCCGCTATGAGATTATCATATGGATGACCTATCGAATGCCAATGATTAATCCCATCATAGTAGTGGTGCAAATATCTTTAAACTTGAGATATTCAAAGATATCTTGGATATAAATCCTGTGCTTAGACATCATTCCTTATTACCTCAAGACGAGGTCGCTCTTAGGGTAATGATTGGGTACAAATATTTGTATTCGAAGGTAATTGGGTAGCCAATAAATGATTCATCACTCCTGATTGAAGGAGATGATACTCACGGCCTCTTGTCGAGGTCATTACTTGGGAGTCTTTTGGCTAGAGCAATTATGTGTCATGAAGAGAGTCTTCATTGACACATAGAGTAATGAAATCCTAGGACAAGAACTAATATCACTTAGACTAGATGTGACATAATTAGTTTAGTGGGAGTTAACACATAACTCATACTTCGAAGCAAGTGGGGTATAGTATGGTGAAAGGACCAATTGCACAGTAATTGTCTATGAAAAGATTCATAAGTTGGATAATTAACTATCAAAGAATTTGTGTGTTAATCTACTTATATTCCGGTAAATAGGCATCACAAAACCCTTTATGATGTGCCTGAATTAAGAGTTGATTCAAGTGTCTAAAATAACCGGGAGCCTAAGGGTCACACGCATAAAAGATCAGAAGAAAAACAAGTGTCTATGGCCTAATTTAAGTAGGCCATGATCGTGGCTGAAGGCAAGATATGCCACGATCGTGGTAAACAAGGCCACAATCGTGACAGAAGGCACTAAATGATATATAAGTGAGTTCTTCACTTATGTACACGAGCTTCCTTCACTTCTTAGACACTCAAGTGATAGAGAAAGGGTTTTCGAAGAGTTATAGAGAGAGTGAGAAGAGTTCTTGAGTTATTTTTATGCAAATTTATGCAATTGTTGTATAGATCAAACATGCATGCAAGATAACCTTGAACTATCACCTATTTGAACATCTACTTGAATTCATCAAGTTTGGTATTCTAAAACCCTTACACATTATTTCATCTTCCTTTTTTGCGTGTTCTTGGGTGATCAAGGAAGTATTTGGTGTTGGCAACAACTCAAACAAGGAGAGAAAACAAGAAAGGAGAAGATACACAAGGTAAAAAGTTTACATTTCATGTTCTCTTATACATATTTATGCATGCATGTTATGATCTTGTGGATTTAGGGTTATCAAGGTGTCGGAATCTTGATTCTGACACTTCCGCTGCATCCCCATGCATATGATGCATGCAACCATGGCTAACCCAACATTCGTATATAAAACTAATTTCTTACAAATATATTGATATTGGTTTTATAATATTATGAATAACATTATATATGTAATTAAAATTTTTTATTTTATAGCTTTTGTTAATATAAAAGTCTTAATATTACACACGTATAAACTTCTATTTATAATTTCATTACGTATTTTGTTACTTTATTGAAGTGTTGTTATGAAAAGTTGATATAGAAGTAAATGTGTTAAATTAGGTAAAAGAGTTTGAATTGAAGAAATTCGACAAATTAATTGTCCTATACCTTTTCTTCACTCTTTTTTCACGCAAGTTTTAGAAAAACATTTGTGAGTATATATGAAGTTATGGATTTATTTAAAGTATAAAATTCTAGAAACTTACATTTTATATAAAGTGATTGTAAGTACTATATGAATATTTATACAATTTAAATCTAGTCTTATATCAAATAAATCAATAGCATTTATTATATAATCTTCATTTACCTTCAAAATGAAAAAGAATATATATAATAATTTTTTATTGTTTAATTCAAGATTATTTTTTTTATCAAAGTTTTGTTGTTTAGGTTTTGGTTTTGTCTACTGGATTTTGAGTTTTTTATACCTTTTATTTATAAAGTTTTAATTCCTATTTAGAGGTTTGGTTATGTTTTTTTTTCTTTATTTTTGTAAGAGCTTTGTTTTTATATTTACTATTGTGTATTATGAAATGTTTACTAGAATCTTTGAAAGTTTTTGCTTTACTAATATAAGAAACATCAATTTGTTAACAAAAAGATCATAATTCTTTTTTAGTTTAAAACGTATCATTTTAATAGTTTGTATTTTTATATTTTTCCATGGTTTTAAACCTATTTTATGTGTAATTTATTAATTCCATATAATTAATTTATTCCATATAATTAATTTATTATTAGATATTTGGTTTTGAAGTGACCAAATATACACCAAGGAAAAGATATCTTTGCCCATAACGTTAGGGACGAGGTCAAAGTAGGTAACTAATATGACAAATTTTATATATTAAAAAGATCCTCTAAATATAACGTTATAATCGACAAGTCATTCTTAAGCATAACACAAACAATATTATTCTCTTACTAACTTATCTTAAAGTTTCCAACCTTTAATGGAGTATGCAAGACACACATGGACCAAAGGATGTTAAAGTTTTTTTATTCTACAGTTGAAAGAAAGAAACGTCGCTTACAGCATAAACGTGGAAGAATTAGGTGTTAAGTGTAGCACCCCAATCCCGCAAGACCCGAACCCGACATCGATGGGTGATGTCCGAGCTCGTGCCTCGCGAGAGTGGTGTGCCAAAGCACTCAATTACTCAAAAATTGGTGTAAAATTTTCTTTTGTTTTAAAACACAAACATAAAGTGCAAAAATCCCTAACCAAATCGGCCCGGTTTGTTTTATAACCATTTTCAATCAACACAATACAATCATCAGAAATTTCAATAGCCATTTGGGCCCTTTTTACAAATACAAAACCACTTTAGTTGTTTCG
>JANQAP020000207.1:289122-313650 GCA_026874005.2 Erythroxylum coriaceum | reverse complement strand
ATTCACAGACTTCGTCTGTGTTACTGTTCACGCTATCGTCTGGGTTACTATTCATGGTTATCTTCTGTCCTCTTTTTAACTACCCAAAAGTTAAGATTGGCCTTAGAGGTCTGCATGAAAGTTGTAGCTCTTGAAATCCTCTATCAAACTATCCAAAGAAACTCTGAATTGGATGACTATAGCGAAAGATATGCCAACAGCCCCGAAGCATGTATATACGTAAATGTGTGGTCTCACCAACGCTGTTCCTTGAGATATTCAGGTTGAAATGGATAAATAGATAGTCGAAGAGCGGAGCTGAACTATACAAGAGAGTTGTTGAAGGCAAGTATGGGCGATAAATATGTGTTATACGTATGCGACAGTTGTGGTATCAGAGAAGAGAAGATAAACCGATAATGGTCAAGGTGATGGAAGTAAGCTTACGTATTACGTTATTCTACATGGAAGTCGAGGTTCGGGAACGGGTCCCGACACCTTCTTATTCTTATAATGAGAATCTTAGTCTTATAATGAGAATGTATATAAGCCTATTCCGGTCTGGTTCAGTATGGAATGAACTTATAATCATGATATCTATTAGAAATTCAGAAGAACTACGCGAGGGGGCCATTGAACAGCTAAAAAAGCTCGTGATCGCTTACAAAAAAGTTGCTAACTCGAAAGAAAATTATGAAAGATTCCAATATTGAACCTTGGATATATAATAGTTTCGAATCGAATCTCTTTAGAAAGAAAATCTTTCGTCTCATGTTAGCCTGCTCCAGTCCCCTTACAAAACTTTTGTTATTGGGTTAGCCATAGACTTTACATGTTTTTAGCGATTCCCATGACATCTTCAAATGATCTGATTTTATAGTTTCGAAATGAGAAACTGTCATCCCATTTAATCAAATTGGGATGCCCTGGATATGACATGTCTCGTGATAGGAGTACCATGAAACTCAGAATTATGGGTGTATTCAATACTTCCCAATAAAAGTGGAATTAGTCTATGGTCGAGTCAGTAACAAATAAATAGGAATTTCTAGTTATACCTTGTGAAAATAGACTTATATATATATATAAAATTTCTAGTTATACCTTGTGAAAACAGACTTATATATTATAAATGTATTCTCTATTTATATATTCTATTTAATATTTATTAATATTTAACTTCCATTTTTAACTATATTGTAATTAATATAATGATATATGGTAATTAATATAATGATATATGAATGTATACCTTACCAGGGCTTGACATGCCGCGAATCCTTTTGAAAGAGAAGGCTGCCTTCGGAAGACACAGGTGGTGAATGTCTGTCGTCAGCTCATGTAGTAAGGTGTTGGGTTAAGTTTCGCAATGAGCGCAACCTTATATTTAGTTACTACCGTTGAGTTTGGAACCCTGAGCAGACTGCCGGTGATAAGTCGAAGGAAGGTGAGGATGACATTAAGTCATCATGCCCTTATGCCCTGGGCGACACATGTGCTACAATGGTCGGGATAAAGGGTCGCGATCTTGTAAGGATGAGCTAACTCCAAAAACCCGTCACAAGTCACACTCTATGTCAATCCAAATGGAATCGTCTTCCCCAGGATTTCGAAAAGGGACTTTCCTTTTTGCCTTTTTTAAAGATGAAGTACCCTGAAAAAACTAATTATTTCGAATTGGGACAATAACCTACGGGAAGGACTAATTTGAGAATAGGGAATTAGTATACTGACTTGCTTTCTTCCTTCCCCCTTTTGCTTAGTTCAATCAAAACTTTTTAAGAAAGTGTTGCAACAAAAACAAAAAACATATTTCACAATTCACACGACCTAGTACCAAATTCTAATAAATAAGTATTCCCTCTTATTATGAATAAATAAGTATTGATTTAGATTTAGATGCTCAAGTAGAATTTGGAGCATTCCAAAAAATTGGAGATTTCAAACTGATTCATAATCAATCATTGGTAGAAGACGTGTAAGGAATTGAAAAAAAAAGAAGTTGTAGCAAAAAGGTATAGCATTTGGGGCATTTGCCTTATATGTGCAAATAAAAATAAGGCAAATCTTTACTCGGAGTAGAGCGCAAACCTAAAAATAATTTAAAAACCCATTCAGGAATAAGAAAATAACATCGTGATTGAATTTTTATTTCGATGAACAAAAGATAGAAAAAAATCGACTATCTGTTATACTGTTTTACTTCAAGCAATATGTGGAGTAACTTCCGATATAGCAGTAAAAGCAAGACGTGTAGGCAGATCGACTCATCAAGTTCCCTAAGATTCACACAAGGAAAAGAACTTGTCATTCGTTGGTTATTAGGGGCTTCCCGAAAACGTCTAGGTTGAAACATAACTTTCAAATTCAGTTCCAAATTAGTGGATGCTGCCAAGGGGAGTGGCGATGCCATACGCAAAAAGGAAGAAACTTATAGAATGACAAAGGCAAATAGAACTTTTACTCATTTTCGTTAATCTATGAACATGATCTATATAGACACATAGACTCATGGAGCCATACATCTCGATCGGAAAAGAATCAATAAAAAAAGAAAGAATCGGAATTGATCGCTATAGTCTTTTTTTTCATTTTATCTATTTTAGTTAAATGAACTTGGAAAATTTGTTGATGAAAGTTTTCCATTTTATAGTTTATATATATATAAATTATGTAAATATATTTAGTATTGTGATGTAATTATTATTTATTATATGATAAAATTGTAACAATTTAAATACTTTAGATTGTCCTTAATTTTATATTTATATGATGAATAAATAATCTTTTTCATATTAATTATGGTTATTCTTTATATATGAAATATGTGAAGAGTAATATCAATAAAAATAAACAAATTATTGTTATTTTAAATTTCTATTATTATCGTTTTTGGAGACAGAGTTGATGTAAAATTATAAATTATATAGTACAATATATTGAAAGACTATTTTGTAATTTTAAAAAATTAAGGGACTAATTTATAAATTTAAAAAATTACCCAAAACGACACCTGTATTGACCGATACTAGTAAAAACTGGACTAGAATCAAATCTGGTACTGGTTCTGATACATTATTCATAACTTTTGATTGAAGATATTTCAAACAAAGTATATTTATTAAATAATTATTAAAATTTTTAAATAAAAATAAATTAAATAATCAAATTTTATTAATCATAATTTTTATTTAATTTATTAATTAAATGCTATATTTAATTATGAAAAATAAAAACATAAAAAAATATTTTTTATAGTTTTAAGTTATAAAATTAAAAACTCAAAATTAAAACCTAAAATAAATAAATTCAAATAATAAGTTTTTATTATACAAAAAATTTAAACCTATGATAGAAACAAACATGTAGAATAGCAAAACAGCCGTATTTTTATTTTTATAAGGTGGTTTAATGAATTGTAACAAATTGAGAATCGTAAAATCGTAAACAGGAGAAGCTAGAGGATTCCGGTTTTGAAGGGTTCCTTCCTCACCTCCTGTCGTTGAATCCCCAGACATGACCCTCAACCAGTTTGCTATGGTATCGTAATTTCTCCCACTTTTTTCTCTTATATTTAAATCTTTTACACATACATGTGGGATCTCTTGTTATGCTCACTGCCTTTTGCTTTATCTTCTTTTTTTTTTTTTTCTCTCTTTGGTGCCTATGAGGGTGCACTTTATAGTTTGTTCAAGATATTGGCTTGATGAAGATGTGTTCTCCTTGTGATTGATTATTGTTCTGAGAACTGTTTGTAATTCTTACCAACCTTCTATTATCGGCAATACTAAGTAAAGTTGATACTTTTAGTGGAATTAAAACACTAAGACCTTGACTATTCATTTGTTGTTTATTTTGGAATATGTTCTTTTGTCATAGATAATGTTGAAAATTTCTTTTCGTATGTTCCTTCTGCAAACTTAAAACATCGAAGTTTGAAGTACTTGATGCAAAGCTTGTGAAGAAATACTGAATGAATTGATAATTGATGGACATTCAGGTGGAGGAACTGGCATTTCTTGTGAAGGACAATCTTCCTTGCAAACATCTTGTGCTTTCCATGGAAGAGACACTTGTTAACTTCCTTCAGGACGAAAACAGGTAGTGTAATCTCTACTAGTTTGATTTGTGTTAGGAATCTGGTATGAAAATAAGAATGAGAAAAGAGGAAAAGAAATGGATTAAAGATTAAAGCCAATACAAGGGATTGGTTTGGTAGTATTCGAGAGACTGCCCCTCTCCTTCTAACAATTGTTTTACAGAAAATCCTCTCTGCCCTTCTAGTCTTTCTTTTGTCTTTTATACTTTCTATAAACATTCTAGAATGATTTTCCTGACATTATGTAACTAACTAGCCTCCTCATCCTGACATTTTGTAACCAATTGGCCACCTCATCCTATTCTTTTGCCTTTCCTAGTGTAGGTGTGCAGTATAGGAGGTCTATCAATTTGTTCTTGCATAATTGTTTCAATGTTAATTATGTAGAAGACACATGAAGAATGATAAATTAACATGTTTGCTTTCTTAATAAAGAATTTGTTGCTTTTATGTTTTCTTTTCCTTGTTTTTCTATTGTTGTGCAAAAGATAATATTGGTGGGATCTTGCAATTATGTTGGAATCCCAAGTCATGCAGTGATAGATTATGAAACATGGATAACATGAGTAAAATTTACCAACCATTGAGTTTTCAGCCAAAATTTGAATGTTGTAGTCTTACCATCAATCAATTACTACCTTCCATTTGGAATTTCAGTTCATTGACCATGATCGATAGTTGTTACAAAGATATGTGATTGTATTAACAATGTTGTATGTTGGTTGAACTCTAACTCTATAGAACAATATGTTCCCTAACACAACATAATTTTAATCATAAGAGCAAAAAACAGAGATGATGGATATTATCAAATACTAGAGTTGATTAATTTATCAATTAAACACAAAATAAAACTTTCTTAAATAATCACATTTAACATGTGGTGACCTTAAAGAGTTTTGAGCTATGTAACTTGTAATATTCATACACACACACACACAAATTAGTGAAAGAATGGGAAGTTTTTATTTTGTTCCCATGGTATAGTTTTATCTGTCTTAACGTATATCTCATATTAATTGGATACTTGAGTTATTCAGAAAAGAGCTTCCTAAAAGATTTTGGTGGCATATTATAGTTTTGATAAACACATTCGTTTCTTTCTAGACATAGTACTGTAAAGTAGTACTTGTATATGTCAAAAAATTGGTAGTCCCTATGTAAGAATAGTAAAAATATATTCTTACTATTCTTAAAAAGGGAATTGAATTTGTGTTGCGCTAAAAATTTGATCTCAGGTTTCATAGCATTAGAGGATCATATGCATTCAAGGAAGAATAGGAGGTTGCTTGACCTTGCGTTGTTTAAGTTGCATCTACAAGATTATGAAATAAAATTTTCCTCCTTCAGTCAAGTTTTTCAGGCATACAAAACATTGATTTAATTATATTGCATACAGGAGAAAATAATTGCATTGGAGATGAATAGAGGGCTTAAAAGGTCTATGATAAATGGGTGAACTCAACAAGAACAAGAAAGTTTATGGGTTTTGAGATTGATTTTATTAGGGCATATGGCTGATTAGAGTGTGGAACATAATGAAACTTGTAGGATTTCTATGTTCTAAAAACTGTAATTAGGTACATTCTCAAACTAAAATCTTGAAGAATGTAGAAGAGAATACTAAAAAAATTCCAAAACTTGGTTCCACTGTTGCTTACAATACACTAGTAATGTCCTTATCTTGAAACTTCCTTTAATTAGGTTGCATAGTTAAATATCACTCTTTTTTTATTTTTTTATGGGTGTTATCTTTTCGACTATTTAGTAGGTTGCAATCCCTAAATAGAAATGTTAATAAAGATGCTTTAAATAATTTTGTGGTTTTATTTCTAAAGAGAGGTACAACAAAGCAGGTAACCAACCATTCAACAAATCATGTTTTTCAACAATATTAGCTATCAATTACGACAAATTATACATTAATGCAACCTTGTCAAAAGATGATTTTGTACAACCTTGTTAAAGATTGATTTCATACCTCATCAAAGGCAAATTTTGTGCCTTCTGTATAGCTATAAAGATTTGCAAATCTTTTCTTAAGTAGGATTCATTAGTTGTAAAAAGACATGTACACAATAGTTTAGCTATTTTTAAGGGTGGAAGTTCAACTTGCACTTGTATATGTTGGAAATTCTCCATTGAGAAAATGACATAATTTTTAGGCCAAAAGTTCTCCAAGTTGTCATGGTGATAGAGCCTTTTGTCTAATCTCATCCTTGTCAAGCCTTTTTTACCTTGGTTCCATCGATATTTACCTCAAAACCAGTCTAGCTCCTAGTTTTACATATTTAATTTCATCATCATCATAATCAATACCCATTTGAAATCACGCTGAGTCGCGGGGTCTGGGGAGATCTGATAGTGTTCAATATGTGTTAAATTATTGTGTTCAATTATTCCAATTTATTTTCTCAACCTGGTATCTTGGCATCATATCTTTGGTTAAGTATGAAAGTTTCTTAATTTGTTTAAATGGAAAAAATTACTTAGCTTGGGCATTCCATTCCAAGATATCTGTCAAAACTAAGGATTTATCGGGTTATGTTGATGGCATTATTCTTGTTCTTGATTAAAACAAGAATAAAGATGAACATGCCAAGTGGGAAGTCAAGAATGCTCAAATTATGGCGTGGATTTTGGGATTTGTTGAGCTTAACATCATCTTGAATCTTTGACCCTTCAACACTACTCATTATGTTTAGCTTGAAAATGAATTAGCCATTATCCAACAGGGAAGTGTCACTCTATTTCTAAATTTAACTCTAGATTCATGAATTTTTTGGTTGAATAAACAAATATTATTTATGTTACATTGCCTCTTGAAGTCCTTAACTTCGTTCAATTTGTTCATGAAATTACTAGAAGGGATCAATTTCTTATGAAATTAAGATACGAATTTGAAGGTACCAGATCCAATCTTATGAATCGAGATCCTATTCCCTCTTTAGATGCCTATCTCTATGATTTGTTATGTGAGGAGCAATTGTCTTCACACTCAAACCGCAATGGAGCAACAAAGGTCCACCTCGAATCAAGTGGCTTATGTAGCATAATGTAAGCTAATAGGAAGGGACATAAGCATTGTTTTAGTGTTTTTATTGCAAAAATTTTGGTCTTATGCTTTGTGCTGTCTTAAAATGGTTTATAGTCATATGATTAAAAAATGTCCTACTAGATTCCCTAAGAAAGCTTCAAGAACATATACTGCCTCGATTGTTTCCTCTAATGCTAATGGTTCTGTGGATGTAGCACAACCAACACCCAAATTTCTCATACTCTTGATCAATCTACGAATCCTAAAACGTTTACGCAAATTGTTATTTTTTGAGGTTTTTGCTTTAGGACTCTCAGGTAAACCTTTTTTTATACCGTTCACTTGGTACTTTGATTTTGAAGCATCCAATCACATGACAAGTAATGCTCATTTCCTTACTAATATAAACAAATGTTATGGAAATCTCAAGATTGACATTGTTGATGGAATCCAAGTTATGATAGTTAACATGCATGTTTTTTGGTGATTCTTATCTCCTAAAATATAAGTAGGACTTTGCCTCCAAATCTTCTACTAAAGCAGACTATTTGGTCGTGTTTGTTGCATGCTTAAAGATCATTTGACTACGTGGTCTCTGTATAGAGTTTAGTTCCTCTCAAGTTCAACCTAATTACATGTCAACAATACTAGTGTCATTCAAATGCCACTAATCCTGCATATCACAAACACTCAAAACATACATATGTTGACTGTCACACTAATCGAGAGGCTATAATAGCCAAGTTATCACTCTCCTACATCTCCACCATTATACAAATTACAAATATTTTCACCAAATCCATGACACCTTAGTGACATCAGTTTCTTCTTGGCAAATTGATGCTTGTAGTGTCAAACTTAGAGAATTAAGTACCAAAATCTATGTTTATTTGAAGAAAACATTTGTATATATGAACAGTAGAAATCCTACCATTGTAAGGAATATACAGGAAGAGACCTATCTAGAAAAGGAAAAACTAGAAGTCAGTTCCTTTAACGTAGAGTTGACTACCTAAATAGGCAAGTACATGAAATACACTAATTATGTTAATAAATCAACTAATTAAATCATAAGTCAGTAGCCAATTTTAAATCTTCTAACATCCCCCCTCAAATTGATGCTGGCAAGTTTACAAGTATCAATTTGCCAATAAGAAAATTATGGCGTTGATGTGTCATGGATGTAAAAATATCTGCAAGTTGTAGGGTGGTGGAGATATGAGGCAAGGTAATGACTTAACAGTCATAGGCCTCTTGAATGAAGTGGCAGTCAACCTCTATGTGTTTTGTGCACTCATGATAGACAGAATTGGCAACAATTTGGATAGCACTAGTATTGTCAGCATGCAATGGAGTCGGTTGAAGTTGCAAAAAACCAAGCTTTGTGAGGAGATCATAGAGCCAAATGATCTCAGATCAGGCATTAGACATTGCACGATATCCTACTTCAGTAGATGACTTGGATACGTAATTTTGTTTCTTGCATTTTCTAAAGATAAGAGCATGACCAAGAAACATACACTATCCAGTAGTAGATTTCCTAGTGTCCGGGCAACCAGCCCAATTAGCATCCCTATAGGCTTGTAGTTGAAGTGAAGAACCAATAGAAAAAAATGGGCCACAATTAGGTATGCCAAGAATGTATTGGATGATGTGGTGGACTACAAATAAGTGGAGATGTCAAGGAGATTGTATGAACTTGTGTGAACAACATAAGAAATGTCTAGTTGGGTAATGGATCGATAAATTAGACTACCAACCAGCTTACGATATAAAGTAGGATCCTTAAGAAACTTGCCTTCGTCATGTCGATATTTTGCATTAACTTCCATTGGGGTTTCATTTGAAGTATTACCAATGATGAACTTCTAACCCCAAGTAGTAGTTGACTTGGGCAAGGTGCTTTCATGTGGAAAGTAGAATGCAATAATTTCTGAAGCTTAGAGATGGCTTGTAGATCATAACTAGTGATAACGATGTGATCCACATAAACAAGAACAACTATCCCTTTGGATGGCTGTTGGAGAAACAAAGATGAGTGAGTAAAAGAAAAACCAAGGAGAGTGGATCAAAACTTTTCAAACCATACATGTGTTGCTTGTTTCAAGCCATATAAAGAGCGTTTTAGTTTGCAATCATCATAAGGAGAGGAAGAGCGCATACCATATGGAAGTTTTATGTGAACTTTTTCATTGAGATCACTATGTAGGAGTGCATTTTGACATTCATTTGAAGTAAAGTTCATGATAGAGATGAAACAAGTGCTAGGATGGTTCACACAGTGGTCATCTTGGCTACTGGTGTGAATGTCTCTTCGTAATCTAGGCCATACTCGTGCTTATTTCTAAGAACCATCAATTGAGCCTTTTAACAATCTATGGATCCATTAGAATGAAGCTTGATAAAAACCAGAAATTTGCTGCCAAGAGGTTTGATAGATGGAGGTTGTGGCACAATGTCCCAGGTCTAGTTTTCTTCAAGTGCAAGAAGTTCTGTTTCAATAGCTTTCCACCAACACTCATACTCCATTGCCTGTTTGTAAGATGAGGGAATATGAATAGAAGACAAGATGGTTGTCAAGGATATAGGATTTAGGAAACCATACTTAGCTGGGGGTTTACTAGCTCGAGTATTGCATCCAAGAATGGAAGGTGCAGTTGATATAACAGGATCAACAGTAGACGATTAATCTCGAGGGGGCTCTGGAGGTGCAGAATTCTAATTTATTATGGCTTTTGAATGTCTTTGATACACCAAAAGTGGTTTAGAATTTTTTGTATTTGCAATAGAGTCAGTAAATATAGATAGTACATAAAAAAAAGAAAAAAGAGAATCTTGATGAGTGGGAAAAATATTAATTTTCTGAAAAAATTACATTTTTGGAAATCTGAACACGACACAGATTTAGATCATAACAAAGAAAACCTTTTTGATGTACAAAATATTCTAGAAAGGGACATTTAATTGATTGAGTTGTGAGTTTTGTGTGTTCGTGTGTAGTAAGATGCACATAACATACACAACCAAAAGTACGAAGGTTAGAACAATTGGGATTATGAGCAAATAACTGAGTGAAAGGAGGAACATGTTTCAATGAGGGAGAAGGCAATTTGTCAGTGAGGTGGACAATGATGGAGAGAGCTTCACACCAAAAAATGAGTGGGCATTGATCATTCCAATAAAAGGGTTCAAATAACGTCGAGAAGGTGACGATTTTTTCTTTCAGCTGCCTTGCTTTGTTATGAGGTTAAAGGACATGACCGTTAAGAGATTATTCAATTAGTTTGTATAAATTCTTAAAACAAATAAGACATATTCATCCCCTTGTCAGAATGTAAGAATTTAGTTTTGACAGAAAATTGGATCTAAGCATATGCATGAAAAGCTTGAACACAGAAAACTCTTCATCTTTAACATGCAAGAAATAAATCCAAGCGAAACGACTATAGTCATCGATAAAAGTGACAAAGTAAATTAATATGAGAAGTAATTGGTGCCATACCCCACAAATCACTATGTATCATTTCAAAGGTTTGACGACATTAGTTAGGTGAGTAGGAAATGTGAAAGTTTTACTTTTATCAAGTTTACAAGAAATGCAATCATATTGGACAACATTAAAAGAAAGTGACTTTTTTATTCCCAAGCAAACCGGAATTTAGTAAATCATGGAGCACATTGGAGTTTGGATGTCTGAGACATTTGTGCCATGTTCAACAATCAATATGAGCAAGATTACAAGTGACAAAAGGAAACAAAAAACATGGAGGTATAGGAAATTGGAGAGGAAAAACGCGTCCTATTTTAGGCTTCCCTGCAATTGTCTTCCTGACAATTGATCTTGCATGTCACGCTAGATTTGGAAAATTCCACTTTACAATTATTTTCAACCAACTCACCAACTGGAACAAGATTAGTGGCAAGGCTAGGAGGAACAAAAACATCAGTTGAAGGGGAAGAAATATCACCAATGGTTGCGATGGGTAAATGGTTGCGATCAGCAGTATGAATTTCAAGATTTCTAGAATGTTTGTTTACATTGGTTAGAATTTGAGCATTATTTGTCATATGATTGGATGCTTCAAAATCACAATACCATGTAGACAAAGTAGAGAAGGGTTTACCTGAGAGTCCTAAAGTAGAGAATACAGAGATAATCACTTGTTGACTCGTTTTAGGGTCACAGTTTGAACATAATTAGGAGAGCTTTGTGTCAAAGATGCTGTATCCATAGAACCACCAGTAAGAAGGACCAACGGAGGCAATAGATGCTGTTTTGGATTTGTTGGGAGGTCAGGTAAGGCATTCCTTGATAATATGACCATCCTTTTTGCAATAGTTGCAGAATTTTTTGGAACAATTTGAAGTATAATGACCAAATCCTGTCCAGCAAAAACATTGAACAGCACTCATATCCTTACCTCTTGGCTTACCTTGTGTTGCATAAGCCACTAGAACATGTTTGGATCTTTGGCGTTCCATGGCTGCTTAAATGAGAAGTCGTTCCTCTCGGAACAGATCATTAAGACATGCATCCAAGGAGGGAAAAGATACTCGATTCATAAGATTGGACCTGGTACCTTCAAATTCTGATCTCAATTTCATAAGAAATTCATCCCTTTTTGCAATTGCATGAACAGATTGAACAACATCAAGACCTTCAGGAGGTAAGGTAGTGTAGATTATATCAGTATATTCAGCCCAAATTTTCATAAAACTAGAGTAAAAATCAGAAATAGATAGATTATCCTGTTGGAGAGTGGATAATTCATGTTCAAGCTGGAATCTACGAGCAGTGTTTTGCTGACTATAGATTTTCTTTAGGTAATTCCACATCTTAGCTGCAGTTTTGGAGGGTCAGAGATTCAAGACGATGTTAGGTTCGACAGATCCTAGAGTCCAAGCCATAATTTGAGCATCCTTGATCTCCCACTTGGCATATTCGTTGGTGTCTTTTTCGGGAGCCCTTTTACTGCCATCAACATGGCCTCATAGATCTTTGCCTTTGACAAATATCTTGAATTGGAATCCTCAGGCTAAGTAGTTTTTGCCATTAACGAACCAAGAAAGAATCTTATTTGTCTAAAAGAAATTAGGCTGCAAGAACTTGATCAAGATAACTAGTAACAAGAGACTGAACTAGGGTTGTGTAGAGCAAGTGAACAAGGTATGAAAATTCAGAATTGAGGCTCTGATACCATGTCAAACTTAGAGAATTTTGAGCACCAAAATTCCGTGTTTATTAGAAGAAAACATTTGTATATATGTACAGGAGAAATCAGGAGAAATCCTACCTCCATGAGGAATATACAGGAGGAGACCTATCTAAATAAGGAAGAACTAAAAATCAGTTTCTTTAACATAGAGTTGACCTGAATAGGAAAGTACATAAAATACATTAATTGCATTAACAAATCAGCTAATTAAATCATAAATCAGTAGCTAAATCTAAATCTTTTGACATGTAGACCTACCAGCATCAATTTGAGGGGGGTATCAACATTATTAGCTGTCAATTATGACAACTAAGACATTAATAAACATTTGGCAAAGGTTGATTTTATGCAGTCTTGTCAAGGCTGATTTCGTACAGTCTTGTCAAGGCTGATTTCGTACCTCATCAAAGGCAGATTTCGTACCTTCTGTAACAACTATAAGGATTTGAAAATCTTTCCTTAAGTAGGATTTATTAGCTGTAGAAAGATATATATGTAATAGCTTAGCTACTTTTAAGGACTGAAATTCAGCTTACACCTGTATATAAATTGACCTTGTTTGACAATCAGCGGATTGCATTAGTTATTAACTGATTCTATCAACGGTTAGCTGATAGCTGATTATATCAGTTGATTTGATCAGCAGATAATATTAGCTGTTTATTAGAGATATTTGGTAAATTTAGCTGTTTAATATTAACTGTTTATGTGACTTATGAGAGCATGATTTTAAAAAAATATTATAAACTATTTTGTAGAATATTAAAGAAGGTTCATTTTTCGTAATTAATAAATGTAAAAAATTTCTAAAGTAGTATCATCTAGTGTTTTTTGTAATTCTAAAATTGCATGTATCTTTAATTTTTTTGGTAGATCAAATTTAGATTGGCATAATATAGAAAAATTAGGAGCCAATTTTGTAATTAACTACGACTAAAGTATTTTAGAAAAAGAGAGGGATGTAACCAAAATTTCAGTAAAGTTTTGAGGACTAATTTAAATAAACTATTTTCTTTAGAGAAAGAAATTATAATATAAATTAGAAAGAGTAATAGAAAGTTATAGGTGAAAAACTATGGTATTTACAGAACTGAGAATATAGGTGAACAACTATGCTGTTGTCTTCCATGAACTTAAAAGCCCTTCTTACATGAGGTTTCAGGCAAGGTTATAATAGTCATTAATGTACATTTTGTATTAGCTAAAGGCCAAACGCTGGTAGGGAGGAGCTTCTAATAACTCAACTGATTGGGTTCAATCAGCTGATTACCAAACATATTTATTAGCTGTTTGACATCAACTAATTGGGTTCAATCAGCTAACCCAATCAGCTGATTACGAAACATATTTATTAGCTATTTGACATGTCAAACATCTGAAACTTTTCAGTCAGCCAAAAAATAGCTGATAAACCATTCACCAAACGGGACCATTGGAGTTCCCCATCGAAATGACACAATTTTCTGGTCTCTAAGTTGTCAGTTTCTTCTTCTTTCTTTCTAATAAATCACATTGGAACTCAAACCTGGGAGGATTTTGTCCTTTGAGATAATGCTTATTGGCAACATCTATTATTATTTTTTTGAAAAGTAAGTGATTGGTATTTATAGTGTAATTTATTTGTTCTACCTAAATTGATAGTAACACATAAAATCAACAGACGGCTTAATTTTATTTGAGTAGTTCTATAGTTCCTATGTAGGTTTATTTTGAGTGACACTGTATAAATTCCCTAATTAAATTGCTAACAAAATGCGTCTTCTGATAATTAGAGTTGATAATTTGTTTGCTAACTTTTCCTAGCTGCATATATTGTATTTCTTGAAAACTGGATGCACATCTTTTCACTTTGTTCCTATATAGTTGCTTATAATGAATTGTTTGATTGTAGTGATGTGGTCCTTGAATTGGAACCAATGAATTCTTACAGCCGTCTTCTGTTGCATCGTCTGGCAGACATATTTGGGTATGTTACTCTGAATGTTTGTTTGCTTCTAAGTGATGTTCCTAAGAAGTGAGTGTCATATAAGTTTATTGCAGGAGTCGGTTTCTTATGATATGCCATTAATATAGTATGCTTGTTCTTTGTACTAGATTTGCCCATTTATCAGTTGGAGAGGGTGATGATCGACACTTAATTTTAGAGCGATGCCTGGAGACTTCAATGTATGAGCAGCATTCCTTATGTCACTACTAGGTCACACAAGAATAAAGTAGCTTAAGATATCACATTTTTTTGTGGCCTTGTATCCTACGTGATCTATCAAGCTAATTGTGGTCTGACATTTGTACTATCTACCTAATCCTTAGAATACAAGTGAGATGCTTTTTTTTTTTTGCGGCCTTAAGATTGTATAGATGATTGTTAACCCACTATGTTGCCATTTCTTTGTTTTCTTTGCATAATATTGAAATATGGGAAGATTTAAATTACAAGGCTATAGGGTCAACATTTTTTCTTTTTTGCTTCGAAAATATTCATGGATTTTATTCTCATGCTTATCTTGTGTTGTGCAGACCGTCCATCCTTGTTAGTGACATCTTGTTCCAATATGGGGAACCTGAGGCTGAAACATCACCCCAATTGTTGAGGAAAAAAGATGCTTCTTCAGGTAAAATCTTCCTGTCATCAAAATGTACATGCACCGTTAGCGTCTTCCTTAAAAGAAAAATATGTTGGTTACCTTGATGAATTGGCTTATAGCATTGATTAGTTTTTTGTAATCCTCATATGGGAAAGTGTTTGAAAGGCAAGAAAGCATATGACTCAGTTAACTCCACCTTGCCTTGAACCAAATCGATAAATGGTCTAAAGCTGTTGTCTGATTCCTTTTTCTTGAGAAGTTCAGAGTCATTCTGCATTGAATAGTATCTTACCACTATCCTCTGGGCTGTTGAATAGTATAGTTATCCTCATATAATCATCTGTACAGCCATGGTGACCTAACTGCCCTCTTGGCAATTGAGTCATCTAGTTTTCATATGCTCTTTTTATACTGCCCTATCTCATATCTATCAGTTGATATGTCTTTACTGCAGAAGAGTTAATTGAGACTATGAAATGACTTGTTATTGGCCAAGTTTCAGCCTGGCTATATGGTAATACAAACAAATAAAATGTTCTAAAATTAGATAAACTATTCCGTTATGGAATAATTCTTAAAGCGGCTTTCACTACTACCATTTATACACTTTGGAAGGAGCGAAATAGCAGAATTTTTACACACAGCAATTCATTAATTTAAAAAAAAAAAATACTTGAGTAATTTTTCTACATAGGATCATAACGTAGCAATAATAAAATTTTTTAATACTCTTGCTTAAGTTGAATCATACATGATTCAAATTGTTATACATAGTCTTAATTGCAGTTCCATACAAATAATTTAGTACATTTTTAAACTTCTTTCAAATTTTCTTCAACAAATTGATGTCAAGCATGCCCAATCAGCATCAAGACAAAACTCTCCCAACAAACTAGTTGCAACCCCATCCAATTTGTTATGAAATTCCCCCAACATTATGATGGTAAGCTCGATGAATTAGAATAAAAACTAAAAGTGGAAATATACCAACTCTAGGGTTGGATTCTTCACACTCTTCTTGCTTGGGAAGAGTTTCATTGGGGCACACTTGAGCTCTGAGTCAATGCCATCACACCAGCAACATGTCCCAAAATTTTTAGTGCCAAACGACAAATCTTCGAGGTGAAATGAAATGAAATCTTCAACGCAAAAACGAACAAAAATAGGTTTCAGGATGAAATGAACAATGTGAACGGTATGATGATGATACTGTTCTCCTTGAATAGTGAATCGTGATGAAATAGTGTGTGGACAATCTCTTTGCTTTTGTTCCTTTTTTCCTTCTTAGCATTCGACTCCAATATCCAGTAGAAATTGAAAGAGAATAGAATGGCTTGTTATTAACTTGGTTTCAGGCTATTTGTTTATAATAGTAGGATAATAAAATGAATTCTGATTTTCCAAAATAGGATATCTAAATTATTCCAATATAGAATACTTGGGAAATATTCCTATGTAAGATGATCAATAATATTCATTAGATCTCTATAAGAGAGAGTCCTGATTGGTATTCTGATGCTTGATTGTAAGGAACTTCACAATGGAAATAGCTGTCAATTGATCACCATGAACAATTTCTGTGATTGGCATTCTCCTGGTTATCTAAAATTAGTGGATAGCAGGAAGGATTAGGAGGAAAAAGTGTTTGGGGATTGGAAAGAAGGGACCAAGCTGAATAATCAAAAAAGAGTTGAAATTTATGGTTTCATATCCCATACTTCTTTATGCGCCATGCAATGGTTCCCTCTTGTCAAAACTTTTGATTAGGATGGATTACAGTCCTAGGGCAGGAGACTTAGCAGTATATATGTAACATAATTGTACTTCCTTTCTCTGTTTGAATAAGATTATAAGATCCTACATGTGTCTTACTGGCGATATACACTTGATCTTGGCCACCACAGTCTGAATATCCCTGCACATCTAGACATGATGAGTTCGTCAATCACCATAGCATTTGATGCACAACAAAAATAGATTCAAGGTTCTTATAAAAGCGGAAGATGCTATAGATCATCTTTTTTATTGCCTTCGATTTGTCTTATGGGAATTGCTACATCTGATGCTTAGGATTAAAATAATTAAAAGCCCATAGATAGGATAGTAACACTTATCACAAGCAATATGCTGCTTTTATGGTGACTGTTATCATAAGAAACATACTGCTTTTATTTCACCTCTTTTGTTTAAACTATGTGAAAGTCTGTTCCTGCAACTACTTGTGAAGCCTATACCCTTTTGCAAAACCACATAAATAGTTGTACCATGCTAAGGCAGGTGAACTTTGTATACTGAGTCAATCATTTAAGGTTTTTGAGTTGGGAGACCAGGCAACATATGGTATGACTGAAACAATTTTCAAAGCTGAAACGCTTCACTGGGCTGTCATTTTTTTTACCCCCTGAAACATGGAACTGAGTTGGTGCTTCGTATATGTTCCCTCTTCTAGAACTTCAGATCTATCATGATTGTACTCTTCTAGCCTGTCATCTCTCTCTCTGCTGGTCTAATTATGTAAAAAATGTAAAGTTAGTATTTGGAAGACCCAACTGTTATGAAGGAAACGGTTTGATTAAAAGTGCTGAATAAACAACCTGGTGATTGCACTACATTTGCTTTTTGAAATTAGTTTACATAATATTATTCCAATTGAGCTGAGCATTGCAACCTAACAAAAATTCGTGTTTTATTCAGTGTCAAACTTAAAATCCCCCTCTCATACACTTGAGGAGCG
Organism: Erythroxylum coriaceum; assembly: GCA_026874005.2. Classification (NCBI taxonomy): domain Eukaryota; kingdom Viridiplantae; phylum Streptophyta; class Magnoliopsida; order Malpighiales; family Erythroxylaceae; genus Erythroxylum; species Erythroxylum coriaceum. The sequence continues at coordinate 296,000 of JANQAP020000207.1, read as the reverse complement.
ACAAGCAGCGTATATGCTTGCTCGTGAGCGCATTTTTTCGTTTGATATGGATGAAATGAGAGAGACTGTCAAGCGAAAGCCACGGAGTGTTCCTGTGGTTGCTCAGCGAATGATTGCTCATGCTTTGGGCAAGAAGATGAGTCCATCAAACCGAGATAGTGGTGTACGGGAATGTAAAAAATCGGAAGTAGTGACCAATGAATTGAGCACTCCAGCTAAGGATAAGCTTGATTCAAGTTCTAGCTTGGAAGCTTTTCAAGAGATCATTTCACTTCCTTGCAATGCTTCTGTAAGAGCAAATAGTTGGCATAATACGAGTACATCATCATTAGACCAGAAGGAGCAGGGCCAAGAGCGAGGTGAAAAGAACTGTACGCAAATTGGCAAGGCTCATACCAGTTCATGTGGTTCGGATGAGGATTATACAAAAAAGGAACATCTAGGAGCTGCAAAGCGTATGTTTGCTCATGCCTTGGGACTACAGCCAATGCGTAGTGGTCCACATCTGAAAGGAAGTGCAAAAACAACTTAACGGCTGAACAGGTTTTAATTATTAACTGATTTCTATAAGCTGGATTCGTGCCATTCGATGGCCACTTTCAAGTTACAAATTTTTATATTCTAGTCAATGGCCTGTGGCATCGAAGCTAAATGATGTTTCTGCAAATAACTGAGAAGATAATTTGGTGGTATGGTGGTTTCAAGAAATTAGACACAACGAAAAGTCATCTTCAGTCAATGCTGTGGTGTACAGCAGCAACGTCATGTTAAAGAAAGAATCCCGTGAGATATGAAGCAGGCAACCAGGTGTTGGGTTTAATAATTATGACCCTTGTCAATGATCATGTTGCTGTACATATTTATCTCAAGTTTAGCTATCTAATATTCTTACTATGTACATACATACGTAAGGATTGTTTTGAGAAATCAATGGTAGCTGTGCTGGAGTTTTGAATAATTTGCGTTTGAGAGGTTTTGCGTGTAAGTTGGGGAAAATATTTGTCAAATGAACTTGGTTGGAAACTATGATTTGATGTGGGTAGGTATATTCTTCTTGCCTTAATTATGATATCAAGGTGCAAGTGACATTACAAATCCCTTTAAAATATTCAACCAGAAGCATAGGCCAATTCCGAAACTTAATTACTCTTCAAGAGTTATTGACGTCAAAATTTCCAGCTTTAACATTAGTAAATCTTTTACTAATGTTTTAAAAATGGGATTAGAAGTTAAATTGACAAAACAAGAGGTTTATAGTTTAAAAGATTAATTAATATTAGTCCGTTATAAAATTAATTGATTTATTTTAATTTATAAAATTAATTAATTTATAAAATTGGCTGATTAATTAATAAACTGATCGGGTTTTAATAACAAAAATTATTAAAGTAAATTAAACTGAAAATTTAAAAAACGAACTTAAAAATTAGATAATTCAAAAATTTTACGATAAAATTAACTTTTAATTATTGTTTTTTACTTGTAATACAAAGTGTGGATACTTTTATAAATAACTTAAAAATTAGATAATTCAAAATTTTTACGATAAAATTAACTTTTAATTATTGTTTTTTACTTGTAATACAAAGTGTGGATACTTTTATAAATAAAATTTATTTTAAAATTATGCAATTTTTATTACGTAATCAATACAATTTAAGTTATTTATTAACGTACATAATTTATTATAAGAAGTAATTTATATAAATGAAAATTATAATCTATTAATAAATTAATTAAATTAGCTAAAAAGAAACAAAATTTAACATATAGAATTACTTTAAATCTTTAAATTATCATTTTAAAGGTTAATTTAGATGTTTTGAAATAATTTAATGGCATTAGTTGACAATATTTTATTTATAGCTATGGTAATTTGTAGCAACTGTTTCTTAAAGTGTTATTGAATATTGGGTTATACATTAAGGAAGAGGGGATCAAATCCTCTCTTTCTCTAAATTAGTTCTATCAAATCTTATCCACATATTTATGTAAGACTCACATAAATATGTAGATAAAATTAAATGACACAAAGTTAGAACACACTAAAACGCAAAGAGGATTTCATGTGAGGAAGAGGGCATGTGAGAAATGAACTCTGCTTAGCACTCTCACATTTCCTAGAGAAGCAAAAGCTTCTTCCATTCCATCCGCAACACATAGTGATAGAAAAACTCATATTGTCACCTATTTAAATCCCTCAATACTAGGCTAGTTGATGTGATGCATTATGTAATATTTCGAGTTCAACTAATCGGCTAATCAAATGGATCACTTTAGAGATTTCATGGAATGAGCAACTTAATTGGTGATAATGGGCAGGTGCTACGATTACCTTGGATTAGAATTCAATCTTGACAGGCAGGCAATCTTGTTTTTATAAGTGAAGCAAAAAAGAGCGCGCTAAGTACAATTGAACCCATAATATTAGTAGGTGACGACATAAGTTGAAATCATACTTATTAACCATATAATAATAATTTCATGTTACAAGTTCACTACCATGCTAATGCCCCAATGTCTATATAAATGTCCAAATACATAATTTTCTAAGTACGCGAGAAAAATGAGTTCAATTAGACAACTTTGATTGACCTTGTCTAGATTTTACTCATGCTTACTTCTTCACCTTTTTTCCTTTTTCTTGGGGGGAGGAAAAACAATGAGAACGTGAGTATTACATTCAACGAGGGAAAAACATTTTTACCCGTGACTGATCATACGTCAAAAAATTCCTTTTATTTTGAAAATCATTTTGGTTTATAAAAATAAGTAATAAGTTGACTACCTATGTTCCCATATAACCATGCATACTGATATATCAACAACACTCTAAGACAAGTATCACCCACATCAAGGCATAAGGCCGATTATCACATTTCACATTAATGTTTAAGCAAGACATTTCACCATAATTATCAAAGTACAAGTTCATCAATCACCATAATCATCAACAACGCACAAGTTCATCAATATAATTTAACAATACATCATTTCCTTAAACAAGCAACACCATATCAAGCATGAAGCACCTATACAGCTTAATTTGATTACACATTCCCTTCATCAACTTTTTATTTATTTTCATTAACTTTTTAACTTAGAGATCCTTATTTCATTGCATAAGTCATCTCACTTAGATCTTTTGCCTAAGCCTCCTCGCTTCAGTTTTTGTTTAAGGAAAATTTGCCCAAGTTGCCTTACCTAGGTCTTTTACCTAAGTCACCTCACTCAGGTATTTGTTTAAGAAAATTTGTCCAAGTAATCTCACCTATGTTTGTTGCCTAAACCACCTCAATTAGGTCTTTTTTTAAACAAAATTTTCTTAAGTCACCTCACTTAGGTCTTTGTTTATGAAATTTTCCTAAGTCACCTAACTTAGGTCTTTTTCCTAAGCCACCTTACTCAGATATTTGTTTAAGAAAATTTGTCTTAGTCACCTTACTTAGGTCTTTTGTCTAAGACAACTTACTTAGGTCTTTGTTTAAGGAAAATTACTTAAGTAACCTCATTTAGGTCCTTCATTCATTTTATTTAATCAATCCATTTATTATCAATTTTTCATGGAGGGAACTTCACTTCACTACACATTTTCAAACAAACAACCAATTTTCACTATAGGAAAAAGTTTAAGGCACATGTTATAAAATTTTCATAAAATTTAATAATTAAGACAATGTTCATACATAATTTAGTGTATCCTTAGATTCTACTTCATGAGTTCATCGCTTATATATCTTCTACAATGGTGCCAATTTGCTCCTGAATTGAAAATCCATTTTAACCAACTTGTAATAAGTACCTCACATAAATGTGTAATTGGCTCCAGTTTTGCTATTATGGCATTTTTCTCCATTTCTTATCATTTTCGAACTTAAATTTATCTTTAATGCCTTCTATAAAGTTATTGTCCATCATGTTAGCTTCCTATTAACTTCAGTCTCTCCATGATCAAAAAACTACAGAGAAATTTGCAGTTAAATATGATATCTTTCCTTAAATTGTTACCAATCAGATAATAAATTAAACATAATAAAACGTCAAATAATTTATATAAAATGTTATAAACAAGTGCGAAAGTATAAACTAGTTTAGCTCTTACAAACATGAAAAATATAGACTTATCAAATTCTCCCAAACTTAACTCATGTCTTGTCCTCAAGCAATTAAAAACAAGAAACAATTTAATTAGACTAACTACGACAAAAAATAATTTCACTTTTTTAAGCTTACAGTAGCATTTAGTATGTACCAAAAGCCTTTTAAACCATTAGGTGTCCCTAGTGGAGGAGTTATAGTCTTTTGAGGTTTTACTAAATGATACCTACAAATATTAACCTAAAAGCATTAGTTAATTTTTTTTAAAAAAAATCAAGCATTAGTTAACTTAGTAGTTAATAACACAAGATATGCATATTCAAGCTTTAATTGAATTACAAAAATTAAAGAATATTTCTTAAATGAATCACTTTATAATCAAGACAATGCAAATTCTATTCCACCTCCTCCTAAGCTCAAGTACTTCAATTTGACATGTGCTTCACAAGGTGGCACTTTTAAAATTTTAGTTTAGGTACACTCATAATCTTCATATGAAATTGAAATTAGCATAGGTTGGAAAGTAATCCATTACTCTAATAAATATATATAAGTAAAAATCAAAAGGTCTTTGAATTTGATTATAATTAGTCCAAAAGGGATAAATAGGTTAAAAAAAGGAAAGGAATATGGAAAAATAAAAATATTCAAAATTAGTAGAGTAAGTAAATAAAAAATGATAAAAAATATCCACCAACACTTCATATCTTGGAAAAAAAACCCCTCTTCCTTCATTGTTTTCAAGTACCATAAAACCATTTCAATAAATTTTCTTCACTTTTTCCCTTATTTTTATTTATTAGTTTAAATTGGTATGACTTTACCTTCTTGACATTGCCATCTCAAACACATTATTATCTCTCCCACACTTAATTCTTTGCATACCATACCCAGCAATATAAAATCACAATCAAGAGCTCAACTAATCATGAACTAGTGTGCAATTACTTATGTTTATTTTAGAATTAAGGTTCATTTGGAAAGGTTACAAAGAAGAAGACAAGAATTTACTATAAAATTGAAAGGGTTCACAAATGGTTAAATGTATAAAAAGTAGGCAATTAGGATCAAACATGAATCCTAAGTGCCTTTATCATTTTAATTCTTTTACATGTCTTATACATAATCTCAAAAACATGGAATTCAAGTTCTAGAAGTTTAAATTCAAAGAAGATATCTGATAGGTCTATATTTTTCATGTTATTGTGGTTACACTTCTATAACATGTTTTATATAGATTTTATATATTTTTCTATGTTTAGTTCATTATCATATAGGTGATGGATTTGAGGAGTAAACGTGAGATCTAATGCAACTTTCTCTATATATTTTTACAATTAAGAGATTTTGGAGCCAATTAGAAGATTAGAAGATGGACAACCACTTTGTAGAAGACCTAAGAAGTCAATTTTGATTCGAAGATGTTGAAAAGTGGAGACGTTGGTGGAACAGAACATAATAGGCACTAGGGATCCTAATAAGATAGGTGCCTATCTTTCACATATATCTAGGGAGTTAAGAAGAAGAACAAAATTGACACTATAGTTAATTCCTATACAAGTGCTGAACTTTTATGGATTTTACAAAGATAAACAATATAAAATCAGCGTTGGATATAACTTGGTGTCAAGGGCGCTAGTTATATATAAATTTATGATGGGTTAGAGTTAAAGTTAGTCTAATGTTGTTTATCAGAAACAATTTGTAAACACATGCTATTTCTTAAGTTAAAGCATTTTAGGACTATTTTTGTAATCATAACTATAAATAATTTTATTAAAATCAACCTAGGGATTTTTCAAAAACTTTTGACAAAGTTTAAGGCCCACCTAACATTTTTTTCCCACAATTTTCATTCTTTCTTAGCATTAGAGCAAGATTAGAGGAGCCAGTGACAACTTCTATCAATCCTTTCTTCTACTGATTAAGTTGATTATATTTTAATCATAAGTGCACGGTGTAACTGTAGCTAGTATTAACTAATATGAGTTGATCCTATAAAGACTATGAGTACAAGTAATAACTCTTTTCCTATTATCTAACTGACAATCGAGGTGATGTTGATAAATCATATTTAAAATAAAATAATATAAACTCAAATTTAGTTAACATGATTCAATAAACTAGAAGGGAAAAAGAATGAAAAACAACCAATAAAGCAACGTTACCTAAAATTTAAGTCCCCTATAAGACTTCTCGCGTAATCAAGATTACATTAATCAATTTAATTTAATATTTATTAGTCCATGGAAATTCCTCAATTATGTTAAAAAATTTCTTAAGATTATTACACCTTGTTCTACGTTGGTTAATTAAACTCTCTCTCTAATTAAAACCCCTAGAATTATATTAATCAATTTATGAATTTTACTATTAGATTTGACCTTAATTTGGAATATTTATGCTTGCATATAATGAATCTCAGTGAAACTAAAGAATAAATTATATTAAGATAAAATCACTACAAGGTATATCCCAAGGTTCATCTAATCTAGATACCAATAAGAACTTTGATCATACTCATAGAAAATAAAACATCAAAACTAAAGAAAAACTGAAAATCAAGGATGAAATGATTAAAATCCCTAAAATCTCTAAAAACTTCACTCTAGATTGATGAAAATCTACTCCAAAATGATTTCCTTAGTTGTTTCTCGTGCTTTATGTTGCTGTAAGGTTTCTCCTTGTGTTTCCTAATCGTCCTCCTCCTTTTTCTCTTATTTTGTCCTTTTATAGTTAAAAATTAAGGTTCTAGGTAGTACACATGCATCAACATGGTC
>JANQAP020000207.1:141461-155157 GCA_026874005.2 Erythroxylum coriaceum | reverse complement strand
ATTGGACATATGTTTGTTAATTATTGTAATGTTAGGAAAAAGTGAGGGCGACACGTGCGGGGAGAAGAGAGAAGGAGCCTCTCCGCCATTTACGCCTCTCTCTCAGTTTGTAATTTGTTGACTAATTCTTTCTTTCTTCGTAATTCTCTCCCTCTCGCCCGTCGTCGTGTCCGCTGATATCTCTGTTTCGCTCAAGTGGAGGACACGACAATTCTTTTTTACTGCTCACTCCTTCTGTTCCCTATATATATGATATTGAATGAAAACTCCGCCTCCACCCACGTTACTTTCCCTAACAATAGACTCAGCAGTGCTTCATCTCTCTAACTTCTCCGATCTCTCTTTTGTTCCCGATCACATTCTTCTCGATCTCTTCTCGGTAGTGCTCTCTCTTATTAATTATGTTTTGTATTAATTAATATACATATCAAGTTGTACATGGATTTCATATTTTACTTGTCGGAATATTTCCATGTTATGTTCTTTATTATGCATCTGCTTATAGTTTCTCAATTCTCCGTCCCCATTATAGATTAGTAATCTCAATTAAACCACTTACAGGCTACACGAAATAGTGACTCGGTCAAAATCTGAAGCTATATTATTCATTACCTCCAGAAGTTGTGTTGGAGACAACGTCAGCTCAAAAAATGCTTCTGTGAATTTTTTTTTGCATTTTCTTGTGTATGATCTGAAAAGAAAAAGGCAGAATTAAGTTTAAGTTTAAGCTTTTACTGATGTAGGAAATATTGTGTTAGTGTCTTATGAAATCTGGTTGATCATAGGAAGTTTGAGAGTCTGTAAGATTGCTGGAGTTACAGGGGAATGCTGGATTTTGGTAGCTGAATTTAGATTAAGAGAGACAGGTTTACCTCTTCTGCTGCTCCTACAATTCTGCCCCCATGCTTTTATGTTCCTACTACTGAAGGTCTTCCCACCAACTTCCTTCTCTAGATGTAAAGGGAATCCCCTTGTTCTTGATAAGGGAGCCTAGGCTGTAGAGAAAGCTGGTGCAGTCAAAATTTTGTGACCCAAATTCCTTGTAGGTGAATTGGGTGGTAATTCATCACTTTAAACTAATGGATTTTACACTCTTTAGTTAACATTCCATTATTCAGAAATCTATTGTGATTCTGTTTACCAAAAGTCTCTTTTAGGAATTGGATTGCTTGCTTTGTTTCATGATACAAAATTTTAGTATCACAAGAGTTGAACCTCCAAGATGTGATAGTATGTGAGTTGCTCTGAATAAATGAAAAGGTTAAGTTTGTTCTAAAGAATATTTTGATTTTTGTCACAGAAATTAATTAGAGTGATGTAATGATGATTGGAAATTCTTAATAAGTTTAGAAGATAATGTTGGATGGAATAAGTAAGTGCAGAAGATATTGGAAAGTGGTATCATGAACTTCTACAAATGAATCTGACAGAATACACGTACTTGTGGACGATTTTTGCCACCTCTTAATGAGTAATGCATAATAAATGATCATAAGGAGCTGATATCTCAATAAAAAATGTTTGGAGATGCTAATTTATTGATAAAAGTGAAGAATTAAAAGAGTTGAGATTTTCATTTGTCTCTAGAACAATCTACTTTAAGCCTTAGATTGCATCTTGTTGTGGCCTCGAACCAGTTGTGTGCTAAGGTGGTGGTAGTTTCCATTTTAGGATAAATTGTTCTTGTTTTGTTCTTTTTTTTTTTGAAGTTAATTAAATAATGATTATTTCTTTTGCTGAAGAATTTCAATAAATAATCTATTAGTGAACTGTAATTTTATGTATGTCACCTTTTTATTATCTGATGTCTTTTGGTTTTTTTCATGGGTCTGGAATGGATATAATTTTTTATGTGAACACGACTAGCTAATCAAGGAATCCGTTGCATGTGCTTGCTGATATCCTTGTTTTCTAATTTACTTGCTCTACATTTCCTTTCTATGTGTATTAATATTGGTTTTCATCTTGAGGTAGAGAACATTAAAGGCTGGAAGGCTGAATCAAAAAATTTTGAATCTGTTCATCTCAGCTGGGAAAGACGCAGTAATTACACGCATACGAGAACTCAATATTCAGCCTGTCCTTACACCTGTCCTTCCTACCAGTGAGTAAACTTTTAAAAGCAGAACTATGTGCTTCCAATAAGCTTAGGACTGAAGTCTGATTTCTCATTTTATATTTTATTTTCTCAATAGGATGTTCAGATAAATTCTAAGTTATCCTTAGTTGTCCAAGCACCAGTTTTGAATTTGATCTGGTTTAAGAGGAAGAGAAAGAGGAATTTCTTGGACTTGAATTATCATCTCTAAGGTTTGGAAAGATGTCTGAAGCTGGTATTAAGGACAGTGAGGTTGACATTGTGATAGGAGCACTACGATCTGACTTGATATCGTTTATGAATAACTGGAGACCTATATTTTCTCGCTTCCATGTGATAATTGTCAAAGACCCTGATCTAAAAGAGGAACTCAAAATACCCGAAGGCTTTAACCTTGATGTTTATACTAAGTCTCACATAGATCAATTAGTGGGTTCGTCTACTTCCATTCTCTTCTCTGGTTACTCGTGCCGGTATTTTGGGTTCCTTATGTCCCGAAGAAGATATGTTGTCTCAATTGATGATGATTGCTTTCCAGCCAAAGATAGTAATGGATACATAATAGATGCTGTGACCCAGCATATCACGAACCTTAGTACCCCAGCTACTCCCTTCTTCTTTAATACCTTGTATGACCCTTATCGCGAGGGCACAGATTTTGTTCGAGGATACCCCTTTAGCCTCCGAAGTGGAGTTAAATGTGCTTTGTCATGTGGACTCTGGCTTAATTTAGCTGACTTGGATGCGCCAACTCAGGCACTGAAGCCAGGACAAAGGAATTCTTGTTATGTGGATGCAGTCTTGACTGTCCCAGTTGGTGCCATGATGCCCATGAGTGGAATCAACATTGCTTTTGATCGTGAGCTGGTGGGGCCTGCTCTGCTTCCAGCTTTAAAATTATCAGGAGAGGGAAAAGTGAGATGGGAAACTATGGAAGATATATGGAGTGGAATGTGTGCTAAAGTGGCATGCGATCATCTTGGCTTTGGTGTGAAAACCGGGCTGCCATATGTGTGGAGAAAAGATAGAGGTGATGCCATTGAGAGCTTGAAAAAGGAATGGGAAGGAGTGAAGAAGATGGAAGAGGTTGTACCCTTTTTTCAAGCTCTGAGACTGCCTCGAACAGTCACTACAATTGAAAATTGTGTGATTGAGATAGCAACAATAGTGAAGCAACAATTGGGACCATCAGATGCTGTCTTTGTTCGTGCTGCTGAAGCCATGACGGAATGGAGTCAGCTTTGGAAGAAACTTGGTTCAGGTTCCCCATCAACATAGCTTATTACTACGATGCATTTCTCCTTTACAATGTTTTTATTAGCTTTTGTTTACGTGCGGGATGGGATAGAGTTTGTTATTTTTAAACTACCCTAAAAATTGGTATGACATCCGGGGTGGAAGTAATCAGTTCGTATTTATTATGGTTTTACTTTTCTTGTTAGTCTCTTTGATGTTGCTTGGCTTCTGTGAGTACAATAGCCTATTGGCTTCACAATTCAACTTACCAAGATAAAAAACTAATAGATCAAATGATATATATTTCTCTTCTGCGGACCATATTAAATACGAATTTCTGTCCTTGAAAGATAAGAGAATAAGTGAGTTTGATTCCTGTTACTTGTAACTTAAGTTATGGGTAGCTTAATGGACCATACAGTATTCTCTTCGATTATTGACTTTCTAGTGTATTCGCGTATGAATTCAGGTAAATCTTCTTATAAAAATTGATATCAAGTAATCAGATCGGCACATAGGATTTCAAATATTACTTGGGGTAAGTTTATATGGAGTGGTATTTGGTTTTATCAGTTGAGTTGGTTAGGGAAGAAATTACAAGTCCCGACTAGGAGCAAAGTGTTGAATTGATTGGGGATGTATTATCGCGCTTCCAATATTATTTAAAATAAGTTTTGAGTACAATAGAGAAACCCAGAAATAAGCCAACCAATAACTAGGCAGATTGGCAAAAACCGCATGCGGTGTGTGGGTACATGCAGTTTGAATGGCGATGAATAACAGCATGAGAACTACGAACTCCTTTAGAAGAGAGAAACTTGTAAGAGAAGAGAAAGATACCCAGACGGAGGAAGAAAGATCATCAAACGCAATTCAGAATGGGAGGTGGTATTTTTAAATCCCAAATAAATAAATAAATCTAGATAACTTTAAAATAATCAAAGATCTCGAAGGAAACAATGTATTGAAACAATAAAAGTATCGTATCCAGACCTAAGGCAGAATACGACAAGACCTGACACCATAAAGGAACATATTGTGAAAACCACTCTAGGTGAAACTAAGGAGTGGCGTAACGGTGTAAGCTCCTCACTTAAGGCTTTCTCTTACAAGAAGTTTTGAGTTCGATTCACGCAAAAAGAAGAGAAATAGAAAATTTATCCTATTAAGTATCCTTTAGCTCCTTGGGTAAAGCTCTTTGATCGGATCAATTACGGACGTCTCGCTTCTAGTGACAGTATAGGAGTTGAAGCTACTAGGGAACCTGAGGGCTGCTGGGAATATGATGCTGAGCAGGGCCAGCGATTAATCAGCAGTTGACCAATCAAGTATGTGACGACTCCTTGTGCGCAGAAGTGTACAGGTTACGTAGGAACTTGAGGAATCTTGGGGTTCTAGATTTACATCCTCTAAGGCTCTTAGGGCGGAGTCTTAGGGGCTTAGGATTAGTCCAACTAAGCTGAGATACCTAATGCAAAAAAAAAAAAAGATTAAGCAAGCAAAGTAAGCATAGAGAGATTAAAAAAGGTGCATATTTTAGAGGTTTGTAAAGAGAGAGCTTATTAGTAACTTGTTAAAATATATTTTAGTTTATTGTTTTCAAATTTTGAAAAAGCAAATCAGACATAAGACACAAATTGTGTTTCCTTGAGGCCCTATTTGATTCAATGTTAATTATTGGAACGAAACGGAAGAAAACGGTTTATAATGGAATGAAATGTAATATAGTAAAAAATTATTTGGGAGGGATGAAAAGGTTCATAATGTAATGTAGTAAAATATTGTTTGGAAGATGGATGAAATAGAATGTAAGGTATAATAAATGACTATTATACCCCTAATATTAAAATAGTTATTACAAGAGGTTTATCGCTATGATTTTAAAACAGAAATCATGTTCAATTAAAAAGCTACGCACAACCGCGATAAATAATTTTTTTTTATATTTTTATTTTAAAATAATAAAACTTTTATTATTTTATTATTAATTATATAAAATTTATTATTAATTATATAAAATATTATTATTAATTATTTAATAAATTTTATTCTATTATATGTGATTTATATATAAATTTTTTTATTTATATAGAAATATATACAAACAATTAAAGAATAATATTTATAGATTTTTTAATTTCATTAATAAAAATTTTATTAATTTTTATTTTATTATTAATTATATAATTTTTTTTATTAATAATATAAAAATATTATTATTAGGGTAAGGAGAAATAATATAAAAATAGTATTAATTATATACAAGAGGTTAGGGTTAGAAAAAATAATTGGTATTAAGAAAAATTATTGATGGTATATTAGGTAGTATGCATTTATTAGTTTACGTTCCATCATAAACTTTCCGAATCAGAGGTTTTTTATTTTCACTGTTTAGGATGAAATAGAATTCACTGTTTAGGATGGAATGGAACGTAACATGAAACCCTCCGCTTCTATCCTATTCCGTTCCATTCCATCATGAAACTCTCAACTAAATGATGGAAGTGTGTTACATTCTATTCCGTTCCATTACTAACCCTCTAACCAAACAGACCCTTAATTGCCGCTACCAAGGTTTAAAAACGTGATTCTAAAACACCGAAAAGGCCAGCACCTGTTGTTCTGTTCCCTCTCAAACTCAAAAGACTGCCGCCTTTTTCCTGCCATTAATCTTGTTTTGTTCCCTCTCAAGCTCAAAACACGGTCGCCTTTTGTTTGCCATCAAACGTGTTTCTTCTTATTCCTTCAGGTTGATCTGGCTGGAGCAGAAAGATTATTTCTTGTTCCTGGTACCGCTTCTCTCTCTAAAACTATTAATTACAAATTGGGATATGTTGTGTCTTTGTTCCGGGTTTGTTTCTTGCATTTTTCTATCTTTTTTTCCAAATTATTCCTCTTTTATGCTTCTTCTGGGTTTCATGCTCTAGGTTTCTTCTGATTTTTTCTAGGTTCAATGCTCATGCTTCTTCTTTCTTTCTCTTGTCGATTCTGTTCCTTGTTTTCCCAGCTATAAAATTTTTTATTTGTCCCAGCTTTGTTTATGCAAAAATCAGAAACAACAATTTATGACTTCGATACTTTGAAATGATTTGAGCTCTGTATAAGCCTTGGTTCCCGTTTTAAGCAGCTAGCATTTATTACAAGAAAGTAGTAAGTAAATGAGTGGCATTCATTACATTGGTGATGAATGCTCTGGTTGCTTTGTTTATTTGTTTATGTTAATGTTACGAAAAGCACTAGAATGCAGAACGATATATATTATGAACTACAGTAGTTAAATATGCCATTTGTTAAAGTTTCTTTAACAAATATGCCATTTATGTTACTACACTATTTAAAGCTTTAATTTTGGATGTTTCCGTAGTTCATAATTTGAGAAACATTAAAAACATCTAATATTAATGTTTTACTACAATAGTTAAAGCTTCTTTCCTCCATTAGATTTAATCTTGTTTGACCTCAGTTGTTGTAAAACGTGTCAAGTATCACTTTAATTCTCCACTGTTGACTTCTTGATAGCCTCATTGCTTTGAGTTTGTTGAACTTCCTTATGATATTATAGGCACCTGTTAGCACTTCACCTATTTTATTTAAGGCCCCATCCCTTATTTTGGATAACCAGCCCACACAACCTAATCTCCTTAAAACCTAAAATCACTAGGAATAAATTTGTCATGTAGGCAAGTTTGTTATGAGACAGTTATGGAGAGAGAATGTATGGAGAGGAGCTATAGCTGAACATTTGGAATGGGAAGGCAGTTTTTGTCATTATGAAACAATTGGTTAGGCCTGGTTATATCAGGAGGGGGAGTTTGCTCCAGCTGTATCTATCTTTTAAATATATCAATGATAAAATCTCTACAGAGTTTTTTATCAATTGGTGCTTTCATTGAGAATCTAGAAGGGTAGAGATTGTATACAAACGCGACTGGAAGCTATAGTTTCTACATTGGAGGCGTCTCTCAGGAGACAAGAATCATCTCTCTTAGCCCAGGAAGGAATGGTTAAGTCACAGGATTTCACTCTAAAAGACCTAAAGACACAGTTAAGTACATTGATGGCTAGCGTCGAGCCATTGGCAAAGTCCCAAAGCCTTCTATAGTCATAATTGCGAGAAGGTTTTTAGACTCTTACAGCTAGAAACCCAGAGAAGCAGGGTGTGGGTGAAGGAGGAATAGGTTCATCAATGCTAACCTAACTTGCGTCTTCTTCTTTTGGTGGGGAAAGATTGATAAATGGCACACATGGGTCGGAACCACATTGATAGGAGGGGCGTACCATTTATGCGACTACAGCGTGTGCGTGGGAGGACTACAGAAACGCAATAAGATGAGTTGACCTTCCTTCATTCAACGGTGAAGACTCATTTGGATGGGTCACGCGAGTCGAATCCTACTTCATAATCCATGAGATTCCTTTTGAACTTCAATTACCTATGGTTCAGATATGCATGGAGGGTAACATGTTGTACTGGTTTATGACCATACGTGAGCTTGATCCTTGTATGACATGGGAACATTTCAAGTGCTCCTTGTTTGACCATTATGGAGGGAAAGATGAAGGTAACCCAAACGAGCAACTCAAGTCAATAGTCCAACAAAGGTTAATGGATGGGTACATCGACGAGTTTGATCGAGTGGCTTCGTAGTTCACCCATTTTCTTGAAGAATGGTTTATAAGTTGTTTTCTGGGTGGGCTTCATGAAGAGATTAGGAATCGGGTCAAAATCCACAATCTACCGACCTAGACTCGATTGCTCACCATAGCATGCAAGGTGGAAAGAGAGCTTATTGGAGAAGGGATAATCTGAACTAGCAAATCAAAGCATAAGTCTAGAATCCCTCCTTCAAGGTGTGGTTCTCAGCTGGGTACTCCCAATTTCCAGCGTACAGGTCAAACAAACAACAACTTTGTAAATATCAGGGGTAAGGGAGAGAATTGCCAAATAGAACCCAAAACACCATGGCTGATGGTAATAGACAAAATGGACCAAAATGGAAGGGAACAAGGAACTTATCATATGAGTAATTTATGGAGAGAAGAGCAAAAGGGTTGTGTTTCAAGTGTGGCCAAACTATTGGTCCACTTCATCAGTGCCTAAATAAGGAATATACATTAATTATTTAGGAAGGAGATGCAGAAGAAGATATAACAAGGAATCTAGTTGCAGTAGAGGTTGAGGAGCATTAAGAGGAATGGGAGTTCGTTTGCAATTCGCTTGAGTTTACAGAAATCGGAAGAGATCAATCATCACACACAAGTCCATGGTTATGATGGGTAAGCTTAAAGAATGCCTATTTTAATTATGGTGGATAGTGGAGCTAGTCATAACTTTGTGTTTAGCAAATTGGTAAAGGCTATGGGAATCTCTATTACTCCTACTTGTAATTTTGGAGTTAGATTGGGGATGACCACCAAACGTTTTCATAAGGAGTCTGCAAAGAAATTAAATTAGAAGTGAATGAAGCAGAATTTAGTTTGGATGCTTATATGTTTGATACTGGGGGACTTGATTTAATATTAGGTATTGTATGGTTGAAGACATTAAGGGTGGTTAAGGTAGATTGGAAGATGACGTTTATGTCTTTTGATCAAATGAGAACAAAAGTAACCTTACAAGGAATTAATATGTAAGGTTCAATTCCTAAGGCTTTACAACAGAAAATTAGGAGTATTATAGAATGACTTGTACACAAGAATGTGAAAGGAGTAAGAGGATTTCTTGGGCTAATCGGGTACTATAGAAAGTTTGTAAAGGATTATGGCATAATTATGAAACCACTTACTGAATTAACTAAGAAAATGGGTTGATTTGGAGGAAAGAAGCTTAGTTGGCTTTTGAGGAACTCAAATGGAGAATGACCATATCATTGATTCTAGCTTTACCAGATTTTTCCAAGGAATTCTCAGTTGAGTGTGACGCATCTAGGAGGGGTTTGGGGACTGCCCTAATGCAAGAAGGTCACTTATTGGCTTACTTCAGTAAAGCACTAGCCGAATCGATATATTCCAAGTCTATTTATGAGAAAGAAGTGATGGTGGGTAGTGCTAGATATCTACCATTGGAAACATTTCTGAATGGGGAGGCATTTCAAGGTCTACACTGATCACAAGAACCTTAAACATCTATTAGACCAGCAAATTCCATCCATAGATTAACAATGTTGGCAGGCTAAGTTGTTGGGCTTAGACTTTGAGGTTATCTACAATCTGGGGAAACAAAATGGGGCTATGGATGCCTTATGTAGAGTAGAAGAAGACAAATTGTTATTTATGGCATTTTTTGCTCCCTTTTGGCTCGATATGGATATGGTCTGGAAGGAGATAAAAGAGGATGCAAAACTAAATTCTCTCATGGTAGCCTTACAACAACATCCGAAATCTCAATCAAAATATCAGTTGAGGGAAGGCTTAATATTTTATAAGAACAGGCTCGTTCTCTCTTCTACTTTAATATTAATTCCTCACTTGCTTTAAAAGTATCATTCCTTTCCTTTAGGGGAACATTCTAGTTTTCTAAAGACTTACAAAAGGTTGGCTAATGGCTTATTTTGGCTAGGAATGAAATCCTTGATACAAAGATTTATAGGGGATTGTGATACAAGCCAAAAGAACAAGTATTTGACTATGCCTCCAATTGATCTTTTACAGCCCTTGCCCATTCCTAAGTTGGTATGGGATGAAGTTTCAATGGATTTCTTTACAAAACTTCCCAAATTATAAGGTTACGAAGTCATAATGGTGGTAGTGGATCTATTGTCGAAATATGCTCATTTTTTATTGCTAAAACATCCATTCATAGCTAAAACAATGGCTGAAGTGGTCATATGAGATGTGAAATTGCATGGTATCCTTATCTCCATTTTGAGTGATAGAGACCCTATTTTCACTAATGATTTTTGGAAGGAGCTATTTAGGTTACAAGGAATAGTATTAAAGATGAGCTTTTCATATCATCCCTAAACGGAATACCAAACAAAAGTGGTTAACAGGTGTTTAGAGACCTACCTTTGTTGTTTCACCTTCGAGCAGCCTAAAAATTATTCTCATTGGTTATATTGGGCGGAGTATTGGTATAATACTACCTACCATGTCTCAATCGGGAAGACTCCTTTTGAAGTTGTCTATAGTTACTTACCACTAACTATAATGCATTTCTCCTAAGGAGTGACTAAAGTAGAATTAGTGGCATTGGCTTCAGTGGATAGTGATGAGGCCTTACGTCAGCTTAAGCACAACTTACTTCATGCTCAGTCTACGATGAAGAAGTTTGTAGGTGCTTATAGGAGGGAGGTAAAATACCAAGAAGGAGACTTGGTCTATATTAAACTAAGGCCACATAAACAGTTTACCCTAACAAAACACCTGTCTTAAGCTTTCTACAAGGTATTATGGCCTTTTTAAAATCATTGGAAGGGTAGGGCAAGCTGCTTACAAATTGTAGCTCCCACTTACATCTAAGGTACATTCAATTTTTCATATTTCCCAATTGAAAAGGGCAGTGGAAGATCACCCTATTGAGCAAGATCTTCCTCAAAGGTTGGATGTGGATATCGCTGAAATGATCGAGCCAGAGGCAATCTTGGCCTTACGCATCTTCAAGTCCAAAGGAAGAGCTATTCATCAATGGCATATTTGCTGGAAAGCTAAGCCAGCAGAGGAGGCAACCTAGGAGGATGCAGAATTTATTAAGGGTCAATTTCCTTCTATTTACTTTGAGGACAAGGTGTCTATTAAGGAGGAGAGAATTGTTGGCACTTCACCTATTTTATCTAAAGCCCCATCCTTTATTCAAGATAACTAGCCCCTTAAAACCTACAGTTGTAGGAATAAATTTTCCATGTAGGCAAGTTTGTTATGAGGTAGTTATGGAGAGAGAATGAATAGAGAGGAGATATAGTTGAGCATTCGAAATAAGCAAGCAGTTATTGTCATTGTGAAACAATTGGTTAGGAGAAAGGTCTCTAGAAGAGTTTAAAAGAGAGAAAGAAGAGTTCTTTAGTTAAATTCTTGCAATTTATGCAGTTGTTGTATAAATCAACATGCATGCAAGATAATTTTGATCTATCTCCTATTTGAACATCTACTTGAATTCATCAAGTTTGGTATTCTAACACCCTTACACATTGTTTCATCTTTCATCTTTCCGTGTTCTTGAAACGATCAAATAAGAGTTTGGTATTTACAACAACCCAAACAATGAGAAGAAATAAGAAAGAAGGAGAAACAAAAGGTAAAAAGCTTTTATATTTCATGTTCTTTTATATATCTATGCATGCATGCGTAATTCTAGCTTTTTCGGGTTGTCATAGTGTTGGAATCTAGATTTTGACACTTCCACTGCATTCTCATACATGTGATACATATGTTTATGACAAATCCAATAGTGGTATCAAAGCAAGTTTATGCATGTATTAGATGATGTATTGAACATGTGCAAAGTGTTTGTTGGATTGTAACTAACATGCATGTTGATTTAGAATAATCCGTGTAAATTGTATAAATTTTTTTTCTAATTTTCTTTCACAGAAATGTTAATAAGATGTTATGTCATGTTTTTGTCAAAGCAAATTGCAATTAAATGTTATTTGTTATTTTATTTCGAATTAATATCTAGTCTGTTCATATGTTGGTTTCTGGGAATTTTTGGAAAACTGAATGCATATGCTAATTTTGAAATTTTCACAATAATTCTAAAATTTTTTTTTTTGATTTTATTTCACAGAAATGTTTATAAGGTGTTATGTTATGTTTTTTTCAAAGGAAAATGCAACTAAATGTCATTTGCTATTTTATTACGAATTTAGTTTCAGCTTGAAGCATGTATGAAGTTTTGGAAAATTTTGGAAATCTAATGAACATGCATGCTTGTAAATTCCATATTAATTTTTATAAAAATTTCTTTTATGAATTTTATTCATGCATATGCAAGATGAGACGTTGCCACGTGTATGAAATGCATGACAATTATTGTTAAAGTGATTATCTTATGCATGCTTGATGTAAAGTTTGACTAGTGTTAGAAGTAATATAACAAGTGTCATATACATGTGATGTGCTAGCTTATTCCAATTAATTAATAAATAATTCTTAGGATTTATTTTCTAAAATTTTTTATTAGATGCATTTTAGAATGTGTGTAAGAATCTGAAATTTTTCCAGATTTAATTGAATTTGATTCAATTAATAAATCAAGTCAAAGTCATCATTGGTTAACTTTTTGAAAGATGATGGAGTTGACTTCCTTAGAGCATATGATATATCAGGTCCTGTATATAACATAGCATACATGATTGATCATATTGTTGAAACATACGAGATCATAGTTATGAGAGGCCTCTCATCTTGCGTCTTGAGACACATAGATTTCGAGAGTTTTATCCCATGAGTCATGGGATGAAACCCTCTCTTGGACTGCTTCATGCTAAAACTATTTAGCATTTTATCTATTTATGTTAACTGTGAAAGACTTAGCAACTTCCTTGATCTATCTCTATAAATCTTTATTCTCAATATATAAGTTGTTTGTCTAAGGTCTTTCATGAAAAATTATGGGACAATCAAAATTTGACTGATTGCAAACTTGAGACATCATTTTCTATTAGTATTATGTCATCCATATATTACACAAGGAATATGATAGTACTTTGAGAAATCAAAATCTTTAATTGTCTCATCAAATCAGATATTCCAACTTTTATGTGCTTGCTTCAATCCATAAATATATTTTTGAAGTTTGCATATCCTTTTGCTATAATTGAATACAAAGCTCTCAAGTTGTATCTATACACATTTTTAACTAGTTTTTTATTTAGAAAAGCCGTTTTCACATCTATTTATCACATTTCATAATCATAATATGTTGGACCCCGTTTTTGGAGCCCAACAATCAATTCGGATACCAAACAATGTTTGACTCGGTTATTGGGACGAATTCTGAGAAGACTATTCGGGACAGTAGCGAGAGAGTGGGGGAAAGAAAAGTGAAAGGTATCACATTTATATATATAACAAAATCCCAACGTGGCAGCAAAGGAGGGGTTCGCCGTGGCGAGCTATAGGTTTGCCGCGGTAAACCCATGGAGTTATCGCCATGGACCCTTTGGAAAAAGTTAGCCGCGGCGTAAGTCATTCTTCGCCGTGGCGCAGATGCTTTCAAAAAGGTTCGCCGCGGTGAAACCCTTAGAAATTGCAATCCACAAACATTTTAAACAAACACTTGTATTTAAATCTAACCCTCCAACTCACCCACCAGACAAACCTAATCATACACAAATAGAATTTTGATTCATCATTTCCTTACTAATTCAAAGAGTTTGAGCAAATACATATCATCATACACATCAAAACTTAAAACAAAAT
>JANQAP020000207.1:35332-50358 GCA_026874005.2 Erythroxylum coriaceum | reverse complement strand
ATCAAATTTTAATTTCCTCTTTGACGTACAAAGCTCCTTAAGGAATTTAGCATACCGTGGAATCTGTTTAATTGCATTGTGATAATCAATTGGATTGTGAGTAAAAAGAGAAAATGGTGGAGACAATTAAGAAGAGGATGAGAGCCATGGGTGGCAAATTTATGATATTAGTGGGATTAGTCCTAATATGGTGATGCATACGATTAACCTAGAAGAAGGATGTAAAACTTTGAGGGAAAGATAGTGAAGGTTAAATCCAAACATGTAAGAAGTTATGAAGAAGGAGGTAATGAAGCTTTTAGAAGCAGGGATTATTTACCCCATTTTAGATAGTGAGTGGGTGAGTCCAGTATAGTGTGTGCCTAAGAAGCGTGGCATGATAGTGATAAAGAATGAACATGGTGAAAAGATCTTTACTAGGACCATCACAAGTTGGCGAGTGTGTATTGACTATAAGAAGCTAAATTTGGCAACTAAGAAAGATCATTTCCTTTTACCTTTTATGGACCAAATGGTTAAGAGGGTAGTTAATCATTCTTTTTTATTGCTTTCTTAATGGATATTCAAGGTACAATTAAGTGTTTATATACTCGGAAGACCAAGAGAAGACCACGTTCACTTGTCCTTATGGTACTTTCGCTTATCGAAGGATGCCTTTTGGTTTATGCAATGCACTGTCACATTTCAAAGGTGCATGATGGCCATATTTATAGACTTGAATGAAAACTTTATGGAGGTATTTATGCGTGACTTCTCTATCTTTGGAGATTCTTTTAATCATTGCTTGTTTAATTTAGACAGAGTGCTTCAAAGATGTGAGAAGTCTCATCTAGTTTTAAACTGGGAGAAGTGTCATTTTATGGTCTAAGAGGGAAGTGTATTAGGCCATAAGATCTCATGCAAGGGGATTAAAGTGGATCGAGCTAAGATCGAAGTGATTGAAAAGCTACCACCTCCTACCAAAATCAAGGTTATCCGGGCTTTCTTTGATCATGTAGGGTTCCACGGATGGTTCACCAAGGATTTTTCTCTTATTACTAAACCCTTGACCCGTTTATTAGTTAAGGATGTGCCTTTTGTGTTTGATGATGATTGTTTAGATTCTTTTAATAGGTTAAAGAAGGCACTTACAATAGCACCCATTTTGATGTCACCAGATTGGTCATTTCCCTTCTAGATTATGTGTGATGCAAGTGACCATGCTATTGGTTATGTACTTGGCCAGTGGAAGGAGAAGAGGTTGTATGCTATCTACTTTGCAAGCAAGACATTGATGGGAGCACAGCTGAACTACACCACTATTGAGAAGGAATTACTCGCAGTGGTATTTGCTTGTGAGAAATTTCATTCTTATCTTTTGGACTCACAAGTTATAGTTTTTATAGACCATGCAGCGTTACGTTACCTCTTTGCCAAGAAGGATGCCAAAGCTAGGGTCATCCGATCGGTGCTCCCGCTTCAAGAATTTAACATTGAGATTAAAGAAAAAAAGGGAGCAGAAAATGTTGTAACAGACCACATATCACGACTTGAAGGAGGACACCATAAAGAAGAAGTAAAAATCGAGGAGAGTTTTCTTTATGAGGCTTTAATGATGGTAGACAATCCTTTTCGTCCTTGGTTTGTAGATATTGCAAACTACCTCTCAAGTGGTATTCTTCCTTCTGATCTTTCGTATCAATAAAGGAAGCACTTCTTATTTCAATGTTCTCGCTATATTTAGGATGAAGCTATACTTTATAAGATATGTACTGATAGTATGATTCATAGGTGTATCCCTGAAGATGAAATGCCTAAAATTTTGATGCCATATCATAGCTCACCTTATGTAGGGCATTATGAGGCTAACAAGATTGTTGTTCAAATCTTGGAGTGTGGATTTTATTAGCCAACCTTGTTCAAGGATGCTCGAGATTTTGTGTTGAAGTGTGATAGATGTCAAAGAGTGGGAAACATATCGAAGAGGGATGAGATGCCGCTTTCAAACATCATGGAGGTGGTATATTTAATCTGTGGGGCTTGGACTTCATAGGACCATTCCCATCCTCCTTAGGTAACACTTACATATTGGTTAGGGTTGATTATGTTTCTAGGTGGGTTGAGGCAGTAGCTACTCCTACTAATAATGGTAAGGTGATTCAAAGTTCACTAAAAAGATTTTTACTAGATTTAGGGTGCCTAGAGTGATCATAAGTGATGGAGGGAGCCATTTCTACAATAAACCATTTGAGGCTCTTTTGAGAAGATACAATGTTCAGCATAGAGTGGCTACCCTTTACCACCCCTAAACTAGTAGCCAAGTGGAGGTGGCTTTGAACCTAGATGACACCTTACGGGCTTACAGGATAGCTTTCAAAACACCTATAGGTACTATACCATATCGACTTGTGTATGGTAAGGCATGCTATTTACCATTGGAGCTGGAGCATCGTGCCTATTGGGTAATTAAGAAGTTGAACATGGAATGGAAGCTAGCAAGTAAGAAGAGATTGTTACAACTTGATGAATTGGAAGATTTTAGATTTAAAGCGTATGAAAATGCTAAGTTGTACAAAGAAATAGCAAAAAAGTGGTATGATTCTCACATCAAAAAGAAGGAGTTTAAGAGTGGAGACTTGGTGCTTTTATTTAATTCACGACTTTGGTTATTTCTCAGAAAGCTCAAGTCAAGGTTAAGTGGACCCTTCAAGATCCTTCAAGTGTTTCCCCATGGAGCTTTAGAGTTGGAAAATGACAAGGGTGAAGCATTCAAGGTCAATAGACATAGATGCAAGTCATATTATGGAGGGACATGTTCACAAGAAAGGGAAGTCATGTCTTTCCTTTCTTCCACTTTTTCATGAATCCGTGTGAAATGATAAAGCTAATGACCTTAACTTAGCATGTTTATCTTTCTTTTGTTTGTCTTTGTTTACTTGTTTGCTTGATTTATTTGGTTGTGATTATGTTTGATTTGATTTCGCTTGGTGTTTATTTGGATTTTGTTGAGTTTTAATTTGTTCTCTCTTCAAATCTCTTGTTGGTTGGGTGATTTTGATGTATTTGCAAGTTGTTTGAATGTTGAGAATGCATGCTAAGCTTGGAAGAGGGTTAAGAAGTTAGAAAAGTTGGAGTAACTCGTGACCATGGGAAGGCTCTACAAAATCCTTTTGGAGCCTTAACCCATGATCATGATTCTGAAGTAAACCTTGATTCTGTTAACCTTTGGCTTAAATGACCTACCTTTTATTATCCCTTACTACCCTTATTGAGCCTTAACCATTTTGTTTCTTGAAAACACCCCACATTTTAAAACCTAAAACCCTATTAACCTACCCATTCACAAGCTTAGTAAAGTATTAAGTGATGCAATAGTTGGGATTTTTTGCTACAAATTTTTTTCAAGAGGATGAAATAAGTGATACTTCTGCTCTTGAATCACATTGTATTTAGTTATTATTTTGTTCATTGTTTCTTCCATTTAAGAAAAGAAAAAGAAAGAAAAAGAAAAAGGAAAGAAAAGAAAAAGGAAGAACATTCTAGTAGCATCGATAATTGCAGAGCAGTAGTATATTTACATTTGTATATCTTAGAAATATGTTTTGTTATCCCTTTGTTCACTTATTACTTTACGAATGCTTGTGTTAAACCATTTAGCCTTTTTACCCACCTTAACCCTTACCATATTACAACCTAAGCAAGTGCTTTTGATCTATTTATGCATGTAATCAATGTGGATGAGAATTGGTGTATTAGCAAGCCTATGGTAGTGTAGTTTCCTATAGGGAGTTTGAGTGAAACACTAACTATCAAACACTCGAGAGAAATGAGTGAAACTGTGAGGAAGATTCATTTTGCATCTATACTTAACTTTGAGTGATGGTGCCATAAGTTGAGTTTGCTTATGTACATTAATGAAAAGTAGTCATGATATGTGTAGTAACCTGACATTTGAGTTGGCTAAAATTTGAGGGATTACATGCTTTGATCTTTGTGAAAATGAATTAATGGAATTAATTGGTTGTGTTTGATTTTGTTTGAGGACAAGCAAAGATTTAAGTGCGGGGAAGTTAATTGTTGTGCATTAGTGTGTTTTTCTAAGTATTTGGCATGTGTTTTTCCTATAATAGATTATTAACGTTGTATTTTAGGATTTATTTTGTATGTTTTTATTTAGTTTGATCTTCATTATTGTTCTTTTATGTTTGATGTTGATTTAGGGTAAGAATTGATCATTTTGATGTAGGAATGAAAGGTGATCACCTTTGTTATTAAGCTAGGGACCAAGAGAGAAGAACATAAGTGGAGGACTTATAACACAAGAACCCACGATCGTGGGTTTCATGCTAATTCCCACGATTGTGGGATGCCTAACCCGAAGATACACGCAAGGTTCACTTATTCTTTTAGGTTTTCATGACTATATAAAGTTATAAACCCCTATAGATGAGAGAGGATCGGTGGAGACTTGCCTTCTTGAGTAAAAACACAGGTTTAGAGTCTTGAGAGAGGTAGAGACCCAAGGTTTTGTCATTCAGAATTAGGTAAAGAGCATACGAATGCCAGATTTTCCAGATTTAGGCAAAGAAGATGAGGAGTTTAATTCATTTAGTTTTCTTTCATTTTTTTCTCTTCTGTGATTTGTATGATGGATTATTTGATTATTAGGGATGTTAATAACATCATGAATGGCTAATTTATTTGTAGAGATTACTTTTAAACTTCTTGTTGAACTCCTATTTTGTTGATTTGAATGAATGATGTTTTTTATGAATGATGTACTTATACCTTGCAATATTGAGAGATTGAGTTAGGTAATTTGTGTAAGGTTATACAATGAGAATTGGCACTCTATAGACCTACATTCATTAAGTTAATTGATTAGTTAGAGAAAGAGATATTGGTTAATTAGTTGATAAGCTATAGGATAACTTAATAACTAGTCGAATTGGTGGATTGATTTTGTAGATTGAGAGATTGCTTAATCATCTCCATTTAATTTGGCTAAGGACAATTAATTATACCTTGAGAGAGGGTAATTAATACATTAAGAAATCTTAGGTGAGGCACAATTCAATTAACAAAATAGAAGGGAGATAAGATAGGGAAAAAGTGATCTCTAGTTGTTAAAATTATGAATTCCAAGTTTCTGTATTTTTTGCGTTATCATTTGTGCATTGTTATTTGTTTAATTTAGTTTAATTTTTCAGTTTATCGCCATTTAAAATTTTGGTTTTTAAATAAAGATCAATCTAAATTAAATGGTGCCTAAACATAATCCTTGTGGGATTGATATCGGCTTTTTACTACAAGTTGTGACCCGTATACTTGCAGTTTTGAGTGTAAAACTTGTAGTCTGTTTTTCATTCAACAAACATACACAGACTTTCAAAACATTTAAGCAACATCTATTTTCTTAAAAGTCATATCATTCTTATTATGCCTTAGAAAGTGAAATCATTTTATCAAGAAAGATTATTATTTGAGAACCTACTTTTGATTTTACATTTTATATTTCTGTGAGCTTTTAGAAACTTTTTATACACTTCGAGTGTGGAATTATGGAGAACCTTGAAAAATATGTACTTGTGAGCTTAGAGGGGCTTGTCAAATTTAATACTCAAATTCTTAGATTGAAATAATCAAGTTGGATACTGAAAACAATAGGTTCCTATCAAAAGGCAGCAGCAGCGGCAATAGTAGTACACAAAATAATCAAATCATATGCTATCACTACAAGAAGTCTGGACACATAAAACCAAAATGTCCTCTTCTTCAAAAGGACAAGACAGAAAACAGAAAAACCAAATAACCTGTTATGAATGCAGCTTGGTCAGATGAGGATTCTGATAATTTTGAAGAAGAGTCTGAGGAGGTCAGCAATGTGTGCTTTATGGCTGAATCAGGAGATGATGAGGTATATTATTTTGACTCTGATATTAAAATTGATGAATTAAGACATGCATATCATGACTTATATGATCAATACAAAAAATTAACAATGCAGTATTTCAAAAAGGTTGAGAAGTCAAAAAATAATGATGAATCTTTAACAAATAAGATTAAATTATTATAATCGAAAAACAAAGATTTGTTGTCTAAAGTCACTTCTTTTAAAAATGATAATAAACAAACAGTTTCTGAAAAAGAATGCTTGAAACAAAAAATGATTTAGTTAGAAAACTCATTACTTGAAAATGACTATACTAAGATGAAACAATTAGAAGAGAAGTTACTGCTTTAAAACTCAAAAAAGAAAATTTTGCTAAGAAAATTATTTCTCTTGAAAAAGATCTTGCTAATTTTATTAATGGAAGAAACAATCTTGACGGGTTACTTAGGAGTGGTAAATGTGTTTTTGATAAGGTCAAAATGGGATATAATGAAAATAACAATATTAGGCCATACAAAACTTCTTTGTTAAATCTAACAATATCTATAGCCAAAACAATAGGAATCTGGTAAGTGGCAAAAATCATAACAACTATTATTCATCTGGTTTATGCAATTATTGTGGCAAACATGGTCATATTAGTCACTCTTATTACATTTGGAAAATAAAAAACTATCTCAAATGTATGTTTGGAGACCTAAAGCTCAAACTACTAACGTGAAAGGGCCAAAAAAGTTTACATACTTATAATGAGATAATACACTTTACAGATATGCTTCAAAACAGAGACAAGGGAAAATCAATGGATAGTTGATAGCGACTATTCGAGACACATGCCCGGTGAAATATTGCATTTCAACCATATTGGAAGGAAAGACGGAGGTTTTGTTATCTTTACTGATAAAAACAGGGCAAAGGTCACTGAAATTGATAAAATCGATGATTTTAACTATGCTTCTATTGATAATGTTCTTTTTGTTGATGGATTGAAATAAAACTTGCTTAGTGTAAGTCAATTATGTGATAAAGATTACAGAGTTACTTTCTATGCATCATATTGTGAAATAATTGACAATCTTAATAATAATATTGTATTCATTGATATTAAAAATCAAAACATATACTGTGCACAATTGGAAGATATATCTTCACAAACTGACAAGTGTTTTGTCTCAATAGAAAATGATTCACTTGTCTAACACAGAAGATTTGGACATGCTAGCATGAGCGTTTTATCAAACTTGTCCAAAAATAAGTTAGTAAGAGGATTGCCAAATTTGAAATTTGAGAGCAATCAGGTTTTATGAAGCTTGTTTAAAAGGAAAATAAATTTGAAGCAGCTTGCCCTCCTAAAAATATTGTGAATAATAATGTAGTATCCTATTTTCCCGTGCAAAGGGTTAGATAGAATATTGTACATGA
The DNA here is from genome assembly GCA_026874005.2 of Erythroxylum coriaceum. Lineage (NCBI taxonomy): Eukaryota > Viridiplantae > Streptophyta > Magnoliopsida > Malpighiales > Erythroxylaceae > Erythroxylum > Erythroxylum coriaceum. The sequence goes on along the minus strand of JANQAP020000207.1, from coordinate 43,064 downwards.
GAAATAGCAATGAGCAATTAGGAAGTGCATTTCATGCTCATGCATAATATAGCATACATACATGTGAATTTGATTTTTTCACACATTACAATGAATGTTTATGCACTCAATTGACATTTTATGGGAATAATTGATTTTTAAATGAGCATGATGTGAATTGTGGACTATATGTCTTGAAAATTTCTTTAGAATTTTTTTGGTGAAGATTTAGAACATTTCTAAAATTACGAGTATTTTTAGGACTAGGGAAAATGCCAAGTAGCAAGACAATTGATAAATGGTAATAGAAATAAGTGACGAATGGCAATAGAAATATTTAACACCTGGCTTTAGGATTTAATGACAAGTGTTATAGAAAATTGAGTGACAATTGGATTAGAAATTGGAGACAAATGGACTAGAGATTAAAAGATATGGGTGATAGTTGTGATTTGCATTATTTATTAGGGTTTGATTTGTTAAGTATTTAGTGTTATTTTGAATGTTTAGTGTGTATTTAGGTTTCAATTGTGTTAATTTATGTGTTTAATTGTTTTTATGGGTTAGTATGAGTCTTTGAGCTTAAATGTTATATTTTTGAGGTACCTTGATGGGTTTGGTAGTGTTTCAGGGTAAACGGCAAAGAACGAAGAAGTTTCAGAGAGTTTCAAGCCAAAAACACAGCTCACGATCATGGCACAACAGGCCACGATCGTGACAGAAAGAGGCGAGCCAAAAGGACCCTGGCCACAATCGTGCACTTTGGTCCACGATCGTGCCCTGCGTCGGGCTGATATAGAAACTTGAGTTTCGCGTGATTTTTCAGACCGTTTCGACCATAGATCAAACCTAGGACTTTCTAAGATATAAAAAGAACATTACAAGATAGAAAGAGCAGCTTTGGACCAAGCTTTTCACTTCAGCAAATTTAGAACCCTAGAGAGCTATTGAGTGATTTGAGGAAGGAGATAAAGGAAGAGAGACACGAAGATGAAGCTTGACGCAAAGTACTTCCCAGAACAGGTGGTTTCTTGTAGTCGCTGCCTCCACGAATCTGCTCCGATAGTATTTCTATTTTTATTTCAATTTTATAAATGTATGAAATTGAGATGATTATTGAAAGTAACTATTATTGAGTGTTGATTTATGTCTAAACTCACCTTCGGGTTTTTGTTCTTTGAGATTAATAAAATTAATTGAACATTTTTAATTGATTTAATTATGATTCAATATCTATTCATAATAATTCGGCAATAAACTGAGAGGGTGAGCCAAGTGAAAATAATCAAATTAGGCTAACGAGAGTTAGGTAATTTGATAGGTAGAGAATTGAATCAAACCAGTAGAATCATGTAACGAGAGATCGAGCATAGGTTCCTGGTAGCTTATTAGACAATTTTAGAAATAATTTAGGTTTTTGGTTAATTGTGAATTGAGAGATCACAATTCTATAATTTAAATTAGGGATTATCAATTAGGGTTAATGATTATAACTCGAGAGAGAGTAATCTACTCTAGGACTATCTAGACCCATTAATTCGATAATTGCATAATTAGTTTGATTTTTGTTGATTTCGGATTAAAAATCCCCTTTCTCTCACATAGTAATTTCTAGGTTGATTTTTGGATTGGGTTGTGTGATTTGTTACTTGTTTAGATTTCTGCAATTTAATTCTTGAAATTAATTGTTTGATTGATTTACTTCCTACATTCGTTTATTTATTTTGAAGTATTGTAGTTAGTACAACCTTAGATTTTATGACTAGACTTCCCTCCTCGTGGGATCGATACCTTAGGTTCTACACGAATGACCAATGCGCTTACGAAAATTACCAAGATTATAAATATTAAAACTTAGCGTACGTAACCTTGCGATCAATAGGGTATAATATTAGAAGATATTAGTATTGTTAATTAAGAGAAAAGTGTTATGACACTTATCATGACACTTACTAAACTTTTTAACCTAAGCTTTTAACCCACGAAACTCACCAATTGAAAGACCATTCTTTGTTTTTCATTTCTATACTACATGCTCTTGTTTTCTTCTCCTTTCTTTCTCCATCTTACGAAATTCATAACCTAATCCTCTTTATGTTGAGATTTCCTATCATCTTCCACTTGTTTCTTCAAGACCTTTGTCGTCTTCATCACTTATTGCTAAAAGACGTAACCTCTTCTACCTTGAATGATGATGATCGTATGATGCTTGGAAGCTAGGGTTAAGTTTTGATTTGAAGACCTTGAAGTTAAAGAAGTAAGTGTAAAGCATTATTTTTCATGGTTTCTTAAATAGCAACTTTTATAATGATAGTTAGAGGTTGAATGATCATAAAATAGTAATGAGCATATATTGGAATGTGGGTAAAGAAATGAGAATATTGATGTCTTATTTTTGTGTATATGATGATTAATAATTCACAAGATGTTGTAGAGATGTTTTTGAGATAGAATGATCATTATAATGGTGTAGAAAGAGTGCAGACATTTTGATAGATAAATGGATATTTTTTATGTTCTGTTTTTGATGTAAACTAACTTGCATTTTTATGGATTGTTATAGAGATGAATTAGAATAAATTTAAAACTAAAGAAAAGGGTAGTGTAGTGTCTTGAAAAGAGAAGAATTAAAATGATAGTTTAGAGATAAAATGAAGGTGATAATGGAGTTAAATGTGTGCTGAAACATTGATGAATGCATGGATACTTTGATGTCCTATTTTTATATATAAGATGAACAAAGATTTATAATTAGTTTATAAATGATATTGAGATAGAAAAGAGGTGAAAATGAAGAGTAAATGATGAGGGATTAAGGTAGGATTGATGAACTAAGCATAAGATATGTTAAATGTAACTTTTAAAAGTTGGAAAGCTAGAAAATAGGAAGAAAATTTTCTTGGATTTTCGTATGTGAACAACCCATGATCGTGGGAATGCAAGAAAGAGCTGACTTGTTTTGTTAACATAACCCATGATCGTGGGAAGACATCCACGATTGTGGGAATGGCCATTTATGTGAATTCTTGTCTTATATGTAATTTTTGAAACAACAAATGGTTAGGTACTTTCCTATAATGCATTTAGGCTTAAATGAAGCTTGAAATGAACTTAGTTTGATGATGGATTAAGTGATTAAGTATGTGATATGTTTAGAGTGATAATTGAGGATATAACTTAAGAATAGATTGTTAAATATCAAGTATTCAAATCTGGAAAATTGGAGATGTTATAAGAATAAAAGTGATCCTATGAATGTTAATATGATTCAAAAAAGACGAATGATGTGTATTAATTAAAGATGAATAAGAATTTAGATATTATGTGAACTTATAATAGTAGAACAACCTTGGTGAATGATTGATTGAGGAAATTTAGAATAATCAAATATACTTGAGGTACAAAACTAAGAGTAAGCTAGACATATACAAATGAAAATGTTTGAATGATTGAGACACATGATTAAGTTTATGCATACCTGGGATTTTCATTAAGCATGCATTATACATAACACATATAAATAAGTGTATGATTGAGTATTAATGAGATTGTGTAAATTAGTAATGTGTAAATATGTATGTGTTGCATGATATAGAAGGGCAAATAGAGTGACAATATCTATACATTGCCAGGACATCGAGGCAATAGCTATCTGGAGCATACTGTGAGTAACTTAGATGTTCTTACTAAGATTGTTTATCTTTGCTTAAATGTCAAATGCTGAATTATTATTGATGTGAATGTGTTAATTCCGGACATTGATAGGCTGAGGCGTTTGATGCATGAAAATCACATTGGAAGTGCTTATTATATGTGTATTTGACATAAATAAGTGTACTCAACATATTTATTGAATGCCAGACTTAGGTCTGATGAACATGTGAAAGTAAATGTGTAAAGTGAATATATGAGATTTGATGCATTTCATTACATGAATGCATGATCAAATAAAGGCAGTTGTGACTAGAGTAGCTAGCGAAAAAGAGCTTAAAGCTCCAGATGTGGTAAGAGCCTTTGGCTCATTATGTATAATGAACCTGGTATCCCTAACAGATAAAAGATAGTTATTGTTAAGCCCGGTATCCGCAATGGATATTGGACAATTAAAAAGGAACTCGATCACAACAACGTAATAATTGAGCGTGAGTCACATGTGCATTGCATATATATTTGATATATATGTTTTAAATGATCAAAATGAACTGTTTGAACTGTTCTAAATGTGAAATGTGAAATGTGAAATAAGTGAACATAATTGTTTTTTATTCAATATGATGATTAGTGAAATGAAATTTGTTATGTGATTTTATGAATTGTCTATCAATTTGGAATATGAATTGTTATGTTATGTGATATAAGTGATTACATCGATGATGGCTTGCTCATTGAGTTCACAAAACTCATCAAAATTGTAACGTGGCTTTTCAGGTACGAGAAAGGAAACTTAGTTGCTAAGATACTCTAGAAGAAAAATAGTTCTTACATTTTTGGATAGAAGAAATGGCTCAAAGGTGGGTCAGCTGAGACTGAAGTGATAGAGTTTTGGTATAGTTCCGTATTTATATAGGATGTTTTGTAAACAGAGCGGTAGACTATGATAAACTTTCAACATTGTATATAATGCTACAATGTAAATTATGTTTTATGAAATGAAATGAGGAATTGAGTTTTTAGAAATTGTAATATGCGTGTTTTAATTATGATGCCATGATAAGTGATGTGATTGCTTTAGCTAGCATACTGGTGCATGAAGAACGTTCCTGAATGTTAGATGAGGGTTCTAGTATCGTCCCTTATGGATCGAGGTACTATAATTAACCAACCACTTAAACTCGTGCACATAGATTTATTTGGTCCTAATAGGACTCAAAGTTTTGGTGGCAAACATTAAGGTTTTGTTATAGTAGATGATTTTTCTATATTTACATGGGTTTATTTTCTAACAAATAAAGATGATACTTTTAAAGCCTTTGAGAAGTTTTGCAGGAAAGCTCAAATTGAAAAACGGTACTGTAATATATCGATTAAAAGTGATCATGGAGGAGAATTTGATAACATAAAATTTAAAGACTTCTGTAATGAAAATGATATAACTCACAACTTCTCATGCCCAAGGACTCCTCAACAAAATGGAGTTGTTGAGAAAAAGAATAGGACTCTCGTAGATATGGCCAGAAAAATGTTATTCAAAAGTGACCTACCTTATGGTTACTAGGCAAAAGTCATGTTAACTGCTTATTATATACTCAACAGGTGTCTTATAAGACCTATTATAAAAATACCCCCTATGAGTTGTGGAAAGGAAGAAAATCAAATGTTGCTTACTTGCAAGTATTAAGTGTTTCATTCTAAAAAATGGAAAATACAACCTTGGAAAGTTCGATGCAAGATCGGACAAAGTTATTTTTGTGGGTTACAGTACCTGTTAGTAAATGATTCAGAGTATATAATAAAAGAACAAAGAAGATAGAAGAATCGATACATGTGTTATTTGATGAAGCGCTACCTTCGACAACAGTAACTGACTCAGATGATGAAGAACATACATTGGTATCTAAAAAATACATCAGAGAATCAAACTACACTTATAATACCTTCAAAATTGCAAAATCAATAAGGCCCCTCTGAAGCGAGAACAGAGCAGGCTCCTTTATCTCAATAGGAGTCTATGTAACAAAAAACATCAAGAGAATGGAGAGGTCTTTATACACATCAATATATTCTAGGAGATCCCTCTTAAATTCTAAAAACAAGATCATCATTCAAGAACAAATTTATTGCACTCATATCACAAATAGAACCAAAGAGCATTGAAGAGGCCCTTACTAATGAAAATTGGGTTTTAGCCATGGAAGATAAACTGAATCAATTTGACAAAAACGAAGTCTGGAATCTAGTACCTCATCCTCAAAACAAGTCAATCATTGGAACTCGGTGGGTATTTTGAAACAAACTTGATGAAAATAGTAAGGTGGTAAGAAATAAAGCTAGACTTATAGCTCAAGGTTACAATCAATAGGAAGGTATTGATTTTGATGAAGTTTATGCACCTGTTGCTAGATTGGAATCAATTACAATTTTACTTGCCTTTGCATGCTATAGAAACTTTAAGTTGTTCCAAATGGATGTTAAAAGTGCATTCTTAAATGGTTACATTAATAAAGAAGTATTTGTTAATCAACCCCCAGGTTTTGAAGATGAAAACCATATGAATTATGTGATGAAGTTAACCAAAGCTCTGTATGGTTTAAAGCAGGCTCCTCGAGCATGGTACGAAAAACCAAAGCTTTGTATGGTTTAAAGCAAGCTCCTCAAGCATGGTATGAAAGGTTAACTTTCTACTTGAGAATAACTTTGAAAGAGAAAAAGTTAATAAAACCTTATTTATTAGGAGAAAAGAGAAACTTTTACTCATAGTGCAAATATACGCTGATGACATAATATTTGGTGCTACTAATCCATATTTCTATGAAGAATTCTCAGCATTAATGCAGGGGTGGTTTGAAATGAGCATGATGGGAGAATTATCATTCTATCTCGAATTACAAATAAGACAAACAGGAAAAGGAATCTTCATTAGCCAAGAAAAAGACACAAAGGAGTTCATCAAGAATATCATTTTGAGAATGCCAAATTGATGGGTACTCCCATGTACACTGAAACTATACTTGATAAAGACGAAGAAGGCAAAACTATGGATGAGAAAAAGTATAGAGGAATAATTGGATCACTACTATATCTTACAAGCTCAAGACCAGACATTATACTTAGTATATGTCTTTATGCACGTTTTCAATCAAATCCAAAAGAAAGCCACCTTCAAGAAGTCAAAAGAATCTTTCAATATCTCCACAAAACTGTGGATTTTGGACTATAGTATCCAAAAACTTATTCATTTGACATAGTGGCTATTGTGATGTAGATTATATGGGTGATAATGTCGATAAAAAAAGCATAAGTGGTCACTGTCAATTTCTTAGAGGATGTCTAGTATCTTGGTCCTGTAAGAAGCAAAATTGCACGGTGCTTTTAACTACTGAAGCAGAATACATAGTAGCTTCTAACTGTTGTGTTCAAATCTTATGGATGAAGCATCAATTACAGGATTTTTTTCTCTAAACTTTTCCCATATTCATATGTTGTGTAATAATACATGTAACATAGCACTCCCATAGAGCATATGCTCGAACATTCTAAAGGATATTTGAAAACATACTCTATGAAAATGGTACATTAGGACAATCAAACTAGCTCATTAAAGTATCAAACATATCATAAGCATTCTAAATTCAATTCTTCCCATTTCATTCACAAACATAAAAATTACGTCATTACAATTCACAGTCCCCATATACATTACAAAACATTTATTTGAGTTCAATCTCAGTAACAAAAATATAACATGAAATAGGATGCTGATACATAAGACTCTTGCTAGACTTCTCAGATTCAGCTGATCAAACCTTTGAATCATTCTTGTCCCTAAAATATAAGTACTAGACTTCTTGTAACATCCCATTTTCCCATTATTAGGGTTAGAACCCTAGGATGCTTTATTTATAAGAGTTTATTGAGAAGTTAGAGATGCATTTCATGTATTATATGGCATGCACATGCACGTGAATAATGTTGTCATTCAAGAAATAATTGTATATGCATCCATTGACATTTTCCAAGTATAATTGATTTATAAATGCGATTAAAATGCGAATTGTGGATTAATTGTGTTAAAAAATTATTTGGTGATAATAGT
>JANQAP020000207.1:19271-32734 GCA_026874005.2 Erythroxylum coriaceum | reverse complement strand
TGGAAAATATGAAGATGAGTGTTCTGGAGAATGTAGCAGTGACATGTTCACTGAGTATGCTTCTGTGTTTTGAGTTTTAAGGATATGATGTAATGAGATAGCAGTGAATGGATTTTTCGAGTTTATAGAGCAAGTGAAACGTGTATGTGAAGAGGGCAGAAATTCATGAGAGTTAAGGTTGACATATATATATGCTCTGTTTTATTTTTTTTCAAAACCAACTTCAGCTTTTGTCACATCTCTCATTGGCGTGAGAGATGAAAGTCGCACCCGTGACTTTTGCACACCATGACCAATCTAGTTTTAAATTCGTATGGACAATGAAATGAGTTTTTGAGTTTAAGGATAGGTTGATGGTGATGGTAGGATGTGAGAAAAAATAAATCAGTGAAAAGAATGATAGTTTATAAATGTCAAACTTTCAGAAAAAAAAAAGAAGGCATGTAGAGTATATGTGTGAGTTTTTGGTTTTGATGTTTGAGTTATTAATCTTTAAGTTTTGATCTATTTATGAGTTTGTTGAGCCTTATAAAAGACAAAAATGGGGTTATTATAAGTTATAGATGTTGTTATATGTGAATAAAAAAAAAGAAGAAGAGAGAGGAGAAAAATGTGCAGTTCGGAAGAAGAAGAAGAAGAAGAAGTCGTGATCGTGACTCGGCTGGTTGAAAAGGATGTCACAATCGCGACACGTCACAATTGCTACTCTGAAGATGGTCTCGCGATCGTGACCTGAGAGGCATAAGAGGGCGATTTGTTTTTAATGAACATATTTCTGTTTTTTGATGATATCTTGTTCTATAGTTATCAAAATGGAATGATTCTTAATTTGAAGTAAACTAGAGATATAGGACTACAATTTTTATGTAGAAATCCAATTTTAATTTGGTCTCTAAGAGTTTCAATTTCTGGGCTGAAGTTAAGTACATAGCACTATTACAATTCAAAGAATAGTCTGAACTATTTGAAGTATAACTTTTGGAATACTGAATCTAATTGAATGATTTTGGTGTCAATAGAAACTTAAGACAATAGGGAACATTTTTCTAGAAAAATTGTTCCTAAATTACTTCATTTTCTTGGTCAAAAAAACTTGTAAAGTTGACCCAAAAGTTGTTATAGGAAAATTCCGAATTTGATGAAATGAGTTATGAATTTCGATTTTTACGGTTTTATTGAGGTATAAACCATAAGTATAAATGATACTTATGTGAGTTTGGAAATATGAATGATTATGTGATGGGAATAATGGAAAGAGACCTGGGATTGTCATTGAGTATGCATTATACACAACACATATACATATGTATGTGATTGGGTGTTCATATGATTATGCAATTAATAATGTGTGTAAATGTGTATTAATGATGTTGATACACAGGATAGAACATCCGCATCTAGATGCTTCTGGATCATAGAAGCTGATGCTAATTTGGAGTGTACTGTGAGTAACCTAGACGGTCTCACTCAATTAATTGTTTGTTTTATATTACGTTTGAATTATCGAATGAATATGATTTGATTGTGTTGATTCCAAAAAATGAAGGTCTGATGATTCTGATGAATGAATGTGATAATTGAAGTGCTCCTTGTATGTGAATATGATGAAATAAATGTATTTTCTCAACTTAAATGTTGAATGCCAGACCAAGGTCTAATGACATGTGAAAGTGAATGTGTAAAGTGAAATAAAGTGATTGATTGAGCATATATGACTGATGCATTTCATTACATAAATGCATAATAATGTAAAGGCCGTCGTGACCGGAGTAGCCACCAAAAAGGAGCTTAAAGCTCAGATAGTGATTAAGAGCCAAAGGCTCACTATGTAAAATGAGCCATGTATCCCCAACGGATAAGGGACAGTTATTAATGAGCCCTGTATCTCCAACGGATAAGGGACAGTTATTAATGAGCTTGGTATCTATAATGGATACGGGATAGTTATAGGTACTCGGTCACAATAATAACAATTGAAAGTGAGTCTCATGAGCATTGCATATACATTTGATATGTATGTTTAAATGATTGAAATGCACTGTTTAAATGGTTCAAATGTGAAATGTTAAATGTGAAATAAATGAATAAGGTGTTAATTGATGCTACATGATGAATTAATGTAGTGATGAGAGTTATGTGATACTCATGTATATGTAAAGATGTGAATTATTTGTTATGTGATGCATGAATTGAGTGAACCATCGATAATGGTTACCTCATCTGAGTTCACAAAACTCACTCAAAATTTGCAATATTTTTCAGGCTCAGAAGAGTTAACCGTTAGGCTAACGGGAGCATAAACAATGCATTTGAGTAACAGATAGAGTTTGGGATCAGTTCACATCTGCATTTGTAATTTCTTTTTTTTTTATCAATTTGTATATTCCGAATTTCCGTACAATGTATTTTTGAACATTCTGTTTATACTAATCTTCCAAATGGGAAATGTTTGTAAATGATTTTGTGATGTAATAACTTTTGAAATTGGAAATGTTTTGTAAATGAAATTGATTAAAGTGTGTCAATAATTGTGATTTCGAGTTGTATGAAATAAAAGTATGGGCCTGAATTTGATTATTGATTTCCGCACAAGCGAGTGAGTTTTTTTTCAAAAAATTGGTACTGAGGTTTAAGTGTCCGACTAATTGACTGTGCTAGCATGCCACCCTCATGGGGTATGTTCTCAAACATCACTCAGGATGCTGGGTACGTGTCTTGCAAGAGTGGGGTGCTACATGATAACATACGTTAAAGGATAAAAAGAGTTTTTTTTTTTGAAATTTCACTCTTAGGCTTAAAAGATAATACTAGTACTACAAATCTTTCTAAAAATCCTGTGCATCATTATAAGACTAAGCATATAAAAATCAATCATCATTTTCTTAGAGATCATATTTTAAAAGGAACTGTTGATCTTTTGCATGTTAATACTGAGAATCAAGTAGCTTACATTTTTACTAAATCACTCTCTGAAGATAGATTTTGCATGTTAAGAAAAGAGCTTGGTATATGCAAAATCTTTAATATTATTTTTATATGAATATTCTCTACTACTTGTCTTTGCATTTCGTTTAGCAAGCTCCTTCTATTCTGATTCCTTAGAAACTCTCTCTTAGTTTAGTATGCTCCTTAGAATTTAGAAGGCCCCACTTAGATTAGAAATCTCCTCTTAGGTTAGTAGGTTTCTTCTAGATTAAAAGCCTCCTCTTCTTTTTTAGAAGGCTTATCTCAAGTTGACATTCTAGGTGACAAGTGTCCTAAAAATAAGGAGTCATTCATGGCATCGTTTTAGCCTTTTCATAAATGCACGTGTAGTTTGACAACTCCATGTATTTGTCTGTCAGAAGATATGCAACTGATTACGCTTCCTTTTCTGGCCTGTACATCTACTCATCCTCTCACGAGATCAACGCTCAGGAATCACTTAGTATACCTCAAGCAAACTTCTCTCGTCTTTGTCATTCTCATTTACGTCGCTTATTCTCTCTGTACCCTAACTCTCTACATTTTTATTGCCTCTTTCCTTTTCTCTTAAACTTCACCAAACTCATTTACAATGGAAAAAAAAATCAAAAAGATAGAAGAAATTTTTGGCTTAAACTTCTAGCCATGGCAAAACACCTCGTCATGAACAAAGCTTTGCTTGTGATTCCTCATCTTTGTCTCCGATGGTAGGTTCTCTAGACACTACTACCTAACCTATTTCTATCTCCTCAAAGCTCTAACTTTAGAAATACCTAGTCAGGAGACTCTAAAAGATAGGAAAAGGAAGATTGTTGCTATGTTTTCTCTAGATTATCCTTATTCCTTTTCAGATGACAAAGAAGAAACAATAGAAAAACAATATGATTCTAAATTAAAAGAAGAAGAAGAATAAGAAGGAAAAGAAAAGGGAGAAGAAAAGAAAGAAGAAAGTGAAGAAGAATAAGAGGAGACTTTTAGTAAAGGGGAGTTACTAAAAAAAGTGAGATTCCATATACCTATTCTCTCCCTACCTATTCCTGCTCTAAAAACTTCTGCAAATCCTAAACCTAGTCATAAAGAGAAGAAAGTGCCTGAAGTGCACTGGGCAATAAATGATGATGGTTCAGATGAAGAACCTTCTTGGTTGGGAAGAAGAACACGGACGAAAGGAAATGTTACAGAAACAAGCCTCATAAAAAAACTACTGAGATAAAAGAAAAAGAAAAAGAAAAATCAAAGAAAAGAAAAAGGGAAGAAATAAAAGGCAAAGAGCCTTTGATCGAAGAAAATATTAAGGATGTCATTACAAGGAATAAGTTATTCCTCGAAGAGGCTTTATTTGAAGAAATCCCTAAGGTTAAAAGAACAAATTCTAAGAAACTAACCATTCTTCATAAGGGAGAGGTTTTAACACCAGTGAAGTTATTTTAGTCAATTGAGGTTGAAGCAAGATACAAGATGTGCTACAAGAAGAGAAAGGTGGTAGCTGGACGTATCTTGCCTCTAAATTCATTTGATAATATAGGTGTTCCCATCACTCCATATTTTCTTGTTGTTAGTTGGGAGAATTTCTTAAGCTTGGATGAAACTATGTGTGATGAACTGGTCAAATGTTTTTACACACATATGAGAAAGGAAGAAATTGATAGAAAACTGGTAGTCATCTTTTGGGTATGTGATTGCGAGATTCTGGTTATAGAGGAAATCTTATGAAACATTTTGAGTGTAATTCCTAAAGGTATAATAGACCTTCCTTGTCATAAATGAGAAATTGCCGACATTGATCTGGGAGAAGTAGTGAACTTCACTTATATGAATACTGAAAAAGCCTATGATGTGATACTTTGGTGCAAACACTTGGACCTTCTGCTAAGATTCCTTGCATCCATTTTGACTACCTCCATTTTTCCAAGGAGTAGTTCAATAGAGAGGTGTCGTCTCTTATACATGTATGTGGTTTACAATTTGTTAAAGGGCAATAAGATGAATCTCCTAGCAATGATCCTGAAGTTCATGGTCGACGGGGGAAGTCACAATAACACAACTGGTGGTCTACCTTATGGAATGCTAATAATTAAGATTTTTTTATATTTTGGAGTGTCGTTTGATAACCTGAATTGGTATGAACCAGCAAAGTTTCATTCTTCCATTCCTTACCAATTTGGTTACAAGATGAAGGACAATATGTGGATTGAAAAGAAGTCAGAAAGAGCTATAGGTATCTTAAGTCCAACCCCAAAAAAGTCAACCTCTGTCCCACTCTAAAGCACAATTGACCTAATCTTGTAAAAGCTGAGGGACATTTATTATAATCAGGATCAATTGCACGAACGAATTGATAGCCTCCAAAACCAATTCCTAGATTTACGAATTCTCCTTAAGAAAACTCTTCACTGACTGTGTCAATTGATTTTTTTCATCATATTTCATTCTATTTTATTTCACTTCCTCCCTATACTCTATTCATTTTTTATAATGACAAATGGTGAGAGTTTATGTTGATATATATTTTGCATATTTATGCATATATGATGATATATTTCTTAATGCTACCTCAATTATATATGTGATTGATTCTGCTATTGAACTTATGAAAATCTGTGATATATAAACTATAAGTTCCTTTCTTAAGAGACAAGCTCCTTCTAATTATGTCTGAACATATAAAAGTCACAGGTATCTTTCAAAATCATCTATTATCTCTTTAAATTTTGAAAAATATATCTATTATTCCTTATCATCATCAAAAGGGGAAAGATTTGTTAGCTCAAGGTTTATATTAAGGATTTTGATGATAATTATATAATGTTTCAAAATTGAAATTGGATTTATTTCCTTATATAGGTAACGATATTTTTTTAAAGGAAATAAAATCATGGAAAAATTACTTCCTTTTTTATAGGAACCTTCTTAGTAAACTTCCTTATTAACATCTGGGAGGATCTTACCTTTATGAACAATTAGTTCCGGAAGTTTTTGTTCCAGTAGAAATGATATTGAAAATCTAAAGTCAACTTAGAATTAAGATGAAGCCACGACTAGTTAAATAAATTGACCATTTAAAGAAGAGCATTAAGACTTTTGAAGCAACAAGCATACACAAGCTTTCGAAACGTTTGAGCAACATCTATATTCTTGAGAGTCATATTATTCTTATTGTGCTTTAGAAAGTGAAATCACTCTATCAAGAGAGAAATTGTTATTTGAGAACTTACTTTTGATTTTAAATTTTATTCTTTTGTGAGCTTTTAGAAGCTTGTTACATACTTCGAGTGTGGAAGGCTAGAGAACCTTGAAGATTATGTACTTGTGAGCTTAGAGAGGCTCATCAAATTTAGTACTCAGATTCTTATAGTGAAATACTCAAGTTGGATACTTGGGGAAGCTTGGGTTGTAAGCCAAACCAGTATAAATCGACTGCATCCTTCTTCTCTCTTTCTTTAACTTTTGAATTTCTTCCTTATATTATGTGTGTGTTTTTTTTAACAAGAGGCCCCTTCACTTTTATAAGAGGCTACTTCTATTTTCAACTTGCAAGAGATTCCTTTCAATTTTAACAGGCACCTTCTATTTTTAAATTGTTTTAATAGGATTTATCATTCAGTAGGCTCCTTTCATTTAAGCAGGGTCTTATCCCACAAAAGGCTCCTATCACCTAACAGGCTTCTGTCGTTTAAAAGGCATTATTTTCTAATAAGCTCCTATTGTTTTTATTCATTAGTTAGGATCTATTTATTACACGAATTAAAAGAAATTGAGAAAAAAAATTTTACACAATTCAACCCCATATTGCGTGTGTTTTTTTTATCATTTTGTTGGACAAGGAATCCTATTCCCCACCATGAAAAATTATGTTATTTTATTTTTGAAAGATAAAATAAGTTCATGTTGAGCCCCATCTATGTTCTCCTAATTTAGGTTCTGGCTTTACTAGATTGTTGTAGTAGTTTCCCGTTACATCACAGAATTTATTACCTTAAGTTCATTTTTTGGTGTGATATTTTTTTTGGCCTATATGTGGATAGAGTTGTTATTATATTTAAATGAACCTTCAAGTTATTACGCTCTGCTATTGGTTCTACTATGTTCTCTACTTTAGATGATGGGAAGATTATGAAAGGCCTTGGTAGGGCTCCTAATGAAGGTTTGGTTTTAATAGTTGGTTGCCATGTATTGAAAACAAAATAATCACCCCTATTTGTTGTCATCTTCCCTCTTTCCTATCACAGCTCTTATTGCCTCCTTTGTAGATGTTTGCAGATTCTTTCTATGACAATCTCATTGATCTTTAGCAACATATGCACAGCTTCTTGTGTAAAACCTCCCAATTGATGGGACATTTAGTGGCACTCTACCGATCTTAAAGTTGCTTTCATGATTCTCATGACTTATCTTTCATATATGATAGATGAGGTATGAACTTGTTCTCATTGATATGGACAAACCTACTTAGTTGTCTTAGTTACGTTGTAATTTTTTTGTAATCTCAACATTTATAATTTGTAAATTAGTCTCTGTATTTATTATTTCGTTAAAATGTGTATTAGAAATTTGACTACATTTTACAAAACGTAGTCAAATTGTTTTAATGTAGTCAAATTTGACTACATTTTACAAAACGTAGTCAAATTGTTTCAACTTGCAAGAGATTCCTTTCAGTTTTAATAGGCACCTTCTATTTTTAAATTGTTTTAACAGGATTTATCATTCAGTAGGCTCCTTTCATTTAAGCAGGGTCCTATCTCACAAAAGGCTCCTATCACCTAACACGCTTCTATCATTTAAAAGGAATTATCATCTAACAGGCTCCTATTGTTTTTATTCATTAGCTAGGATCTATTTATTATACGAATTGAAAGAACTTGAGAAAAAAATTTACACACAATTCATTCCCTTCTTGCGTGTGTTTTCTTTATCATTTTGTTGGACAAGGAATCCTATTCCTTACCATGAAAAATTATGTTATTTTAGTTTTAAAAGATAAAATAAGTTCACGTTGAGCCTCATCTATGTTCTCCTAATTTAAGTTCTGGCTTTACTAGATTGTTGTAATAGTTTCCTGTTACATCAAAGAATTTATTACCTTAAGTTCATTTTTTGGTGTCATATTTTTTTGGGCCTATATATGGATGAAGTTGATATTATATTGAAATGAACCTTCAAGTTATTACGCTCTGTTATTAGTTCTACTATGTTCTCTACTTTAGATGATGGGAAGATTATGAAAGGCCTTGGTGGGGTTCCTAATGAAGGTTTGGTTTTAATAGTTAGTTACCACATATTGAAAGCAAAATAATCACCCCTATTTGTTGTCATCTTCCCTCTTTCCTATCACAACTCTTGTTGCTTCCTTTGTAGATGTTTGCAGATTCTTTCTATGAAAATCTCATTAATCTTTAGCGACATATGCACAGCTTCTTGTGTAAAACCTCCCAATTGATGGGACATTTAGCGACACCCTATCGATCTTAAAGTTGCTTTCATGATTCTTATAACTTATCTTTCATATATAATGGTTGAGGTATGAAGTTGCTCTCATTGATATGGACAAACCTAGCTAGTTGTCCTAGTTACATTGTAACGTTTTTTTGTAATCTCAGCATTTATAATTTGTAAATTGGTCTCTGTATTTATTATTTCATTAAATTGTATATTAAAATTTTGACTATATATTTTGGCTACGTTTTCAAAAATGTAGGTAAAACCTTTTGACTATGTTTTTAGACATGTAGCTAAAAACCTTTGACTATGTTTTTAGAAATGTAGCTAAAATTATTTAACTAAAAACTTTTGGCTACGTTTCTGAAAATGTACCTAATAATTTTTAATTACGAAAACTAAGCGTAGCCAAAAGATATTGGTAACAATTTCTCAAAATGTCAATAATAGTTTTCACTACGAAAATAAAGTGAAGGAAAAAACTATTATCGACTATTAGAAAGAAACGTCGCCTATAGTTTTCATCTACGAGATTTGGCAATGAATATAAATCTTCCCTAATTATTATTAACGACGATTTTGAAATCCTCTTTTATACCTTTATTATGGTGTTAGTTAACACAATTCATTTTAATTTCTCAAAAAGAGAAGATACTAATAAATATTATGTCAAGAATGGAGAATCGCTTTGTGCACTAAAAGAGATCAAAGAAAGAAGGTAATATGCCATTGAGATTTCAAATTATTATCTAATTCGTTGCCAAATGCAACAATAACATGTGCAAATCACTAAATCTTGATCAATAAACAAGGACAGGTGAAGTATACTTCTCCTTTAGTAAAATTATTTGTTTTAAGTTTCACATGTTTTTGTCCAAGACAAGCATGCATTGTAATCAACATAGGAAAAATAATGATACTATAGAATTAGAACTTGGCTTCTTCCTTCCTTCCTTCTATAGTTTGAACTTTGAACGCGTTTAGGTATGATGGGTTAGACAATATATGATCAACGAGTACCTGGAAACACAAGCTCTCAACAAAAATTATTTTTAAAATAAATTGACGGTACTTAATTAACCAAGATTCTTATGTGACAGATATAAGTCTGTACAGTTGAGAAACAAAATATAAAATTATGACGTACCATGATTAGGCCTAGTAATAAACACTCTTAAATGTGGATCCGCAGGCAGTCCAATTGTTTCATACATAGGATCATAAACTGTACTGTTCTGCGACCTGCATAAAATTCAATGCAAATGAATACCTAAAATTAACAGCCTTTCAATAGTGCGAATAAGTTGAATTAAAAGCACCTTACGTGTGCATAAAAATTAATTAGACTAAAATATCTGACATAGTGATGGAATAAATTTGCCTCATAATCAACTTTACAAGTTCATGAGAACCCACATTTTGAACCAGTCTAATGTAATAGGCTAATTAGTAACTAAAGCAGCATGTTCAGAAAAACATGTGTTGACGTATATTTCATTTGTTTATTTCATAGATTTTAAGTAAATAATATTTATCAAATTAAGTTAAATGTAAGTACGTACCTTGAGTTGGTAGGGCTAAGATCAGTTGCACCTGCAGATGATTGAACTTGAGTTGGCCAATTAGCAACCTAGAAGTTGATATTATTTTAAAATGTTTAATCACGAAAAACAATCTGAGGAAGTCCTTATTTGTTCCTACGTGCTTCATTTTAATTGCATGCCGTGATTTTACAAACATCTATTTCCCTGTAGCAATGATTTTAGCTTATGATCCAAGTTATGATCAAGTTATCAAAGTCAATTTCTGGAATGGTTATTCATATTAATCCTTAAAGAACTAAAAATAATATATTTCTATCCAAGCTTTTAACTAGCTAAAACTAGTGTGTTGTATATATATATATATATGTATGTATGTGCGTGTGCTGTTTGCAATTTAAAATAGTATTTTCCACATATATTATCAGTTGGCTGCCTATCCTAACGAATTTAGGCTTAACAGAGTTGGTTAAAAGTACTATACGTTTTCGAGAGCAATATCGAATGTGTGCATTCTAAAAACAAAACATCTAGACGATGTAAAAGTTTGTTGAAAACCTGGAATGGATTAATAAATTTATTGGTTCAGTAATTTGGAGTACATGCATACTTGTTCAATTGGAATATCATGATGCTGAAATGGGTAGGAAATTCCTCTACTCGAATAAAATCCTCTTGATCCGATGGATTCACTCAATTGCTCTTGAAAATGAGGATCTTGAGACCTAAAATAGGAAATGAAATAATAATTTGTAAGAACCCAAATGTCTAATTCAATATGGAAAAGTAGACTAATAATGAGGCAGTACATCTCGAATGTGTGGAAGCAAACTACTGAATAATTATATCACATTAGATAAGTGATCATGTAAATGACCCATCTATCGAGTCTCTGATTTAGTTTCTCCTATTGCTTTAGACAGTATATTGGCAGATTTGACTCTCGAGCAAAAATGTTAGAAGGGCCTCAAAAGATGTA
This sequence comes from Erythroxylum coriaceum, assembly GCA_026874005.2. NCBI lineage: Eukaryota > Viridiplantae > Streptophyta > Magnoliopsida > Malpighiales > Erythroxylaceae > Erythroxylum > Erythroxylum coriaceum. The sequence goes on along the minus strand of JANQAP020000207.1, from coordinate 21,811 downwards.
GAAGTGAAAGTGCAAAAAAAGGTTCATCAAAGTATAACGTAAACTTTGTGAGATGGATGCTTGTTCTCCTTCAATTTCTTATTCTCCTTTTTCTTTACAAATTCTTGTTTTATTTAGAAATGGTGATATACAATTACGTTTTTCATCTGAATTTTACTTGTCACCATTCATATCCATGTTGACGTAAACGATACTGAGATTAGCATATACAGTAAACCAAGAACTCGGGCATGAACCTGATAACTATTTAAGTTAGAAAACCCTGCAATATCAGTGAATGTTACTGTTAAAGTGCAGTCTATGTTATGTTGCTTTTGTGGTTATATCCATATTACGGCTTGTCATACTGCTCATACCTACTTTTCATTCGCCATCTTTCATACACCATTTAACTTGTAACAGCAGTAATAAAATGTTTATATTATTTAATCTAATCATGGGACACATTAATCCAAAATATTTATAGCATGAATAAGAAAACAGTACAGATAAGATTCATCAGAAACTTTTGGAAATAGAAAGATTAGGATGATGATTTTAACATCTTCCCTTCAAACTATATATATATACATATGTAGTCTAGTTGTATGCGCCATGTTAAGAGCTATATATATGTGTGTTTAATCTAATTTGTGTATTATCAACTGGGCTAGCGTTAAACTTAGCATTTTAGGCCTTGGACAACCTTGTAGATAGGGACATTGTCTTATCTTAACATTTTAGCTTTCGATAGATGCATGCATATTCGTGCATTCTGATGTATCACAAGAAAATAAAACGAATTCCCGGAAATTAATCAACTATACCTCATTGTTGATGAAGTTTCGTTCGTAGTTCTTTGATTGTTTGGATGCCAACAACCCCACGTTACTCTTATATTAGTGCTTCCGCGTGGATCCTAAAGATTAGTGAACGAACTAATGAAATCAACTGTACTAATTAACTAACACAAAGAAACCTAAATCGCATCGTTATAATTAACTACCTGATGATGGTGAAAGTGATGTAACTGGGGAACTTGAAGTCTGGAAGAAGATTCCAAGCGGAACTCAGGAGGCAAATTTGATGTGGGCAAGTTGTAAGTGGAGTTCTCGGTACCTCTCAATGCTAATGCTGCCCCAAGAGTTGGCATGTCGATCCTTTGTGGCCTATATATAATCAACTGTATATTTTTATGATATTCAAATGCAATGTACTGAAAGAAAACGGAAATTATTCAAGCAAGGAAATCACATTCAATGAGAAATTAAGCATGCCAAATCAAGAGGTTAATTAATTACATACTCAACATGAAATCCATCACTTTGGAAAGGAAGCACGGATTCATTCCCAACGTTCAAGATCGTTTGTGGTTGTTGCTCATAATTGATTAATGAAGCTGTCCCCTGTTGAATTGACTCCACCTAATCATACTTGATAAATTAGGCTGCAGACAACTTGGATGCTCATCTTTTGTTGACTTGACAAGTAGTATTTGAGTCTCTTCATATAGAAAATAATGCTTTTATCTGTGTCCAATGATTGTCTTAATATGCAGGTTAATATATTGGATTTCAAACTATAATTGTACATGTATTCCTTTTAAAGGTGATGTTTCTAACCATATTTCAGATTCTTGAAAATAAGAAACAGTATTAGTGTATAACATTGCTATGAAATGATGAACAAGTCAGTGTACGTACATTCAAGGTTATAGGACGATCGGGGGCCCCAGTAAACGTAGGAGCGGCGACAGTGGAGGAGTTGGATAGCCCTTCATCATTTGAGCTTGAACTATTGCTCATGACTTTATCCTTTGGATGCTCAATTTTATTATTGAATGGTTTCTTATACACGTAGAAGAATGGATTACTTGCCCTAATCAAAGCCAACTATGGATAAGTGCTGCTCCTAAGTTTTTACAATACAATTGCATTGGTTCTTAGTGAGTGAGAGATTTCCAAAGTCTGATTCTATATTTGAAGCTTCTTCATCATCTTTCACTATAACTTAAGAAAAGTAGAAAATTTAGCAAATCCAGATGAAAGTTTATACGAAAAATGCACTCACTGTAATTTGAAGCAGCTCTAAGATGACCAAGAAAATGAAAATAGACCTACGTGAAACATTGCCAAGTACATACTTTGCCGAGGATGTTGAAAATCCTAAGATCCTATTCCAATTGTTTTCTCTCGACGTTTGAAGTATGTTTCTGTTTGTTTCATCTCCATGACATTTATATACGAGCTGTTATATAAATGTCATTAATTAGAAGAAAGAGAAATTAAAATGCTTCCAATTAATATAAAAAGTCCACAAGTGAATATGAGTGTGATTACGTATTTATTCAAGGAGTATCCTACTAGATTTGCATCGTTATATATTGACCGTGTGTATATTGTTATTGAAATCCATCCATGTAACAAGTATAGTTATTTTATGGTATTTTGTGAACTCATTTGGAATTATTTATATTCACATAAAGATGGTAAAATATTAGGACTAGAAATTTGCTTTCCAAAAGTAGCCTCCATTATTAGTTGCTTGGATTACATACTAAA
>JANQAP020000206.1:63127-74224 GCA_026874005.2 Erythroxylum coriaceum | reverse complement strand
TGGAGGCTTCCAAACAAAGGATGTGGATGTGTTGATGCTTGGAGACACGAATGGCATCACTTCATAAGGGCAATATGGAGTTGAGGCAACAATAATAAACAAAGGAGCTACTTAGGACGTAACCCAAGGAAAGTTGATCTCTTTTTATTTACATTCTCGCATTTGCTGTTTTTGTTAAATGCTCTATTTCTTACATTTAATGTTACATTGGGAACAATGTAAGCTTTAATTGTGAGGGTGGGGATCTTAGTTTTTATATAGGCTTTTAAGCTTAATTGTTGCCTATGTGGCTTTTTAGGGATTTTTAAAATTAAACAAACAAACAAATTCTCTTTTTCTATTGCTTTTAAGACTATATAGTCATAATTAAAAAGTGAGTTGATTAGAATAATCTACGACAACTTGAGTATGTACTTTTACTTTTATGATTGGTCAATATGCATTATCTTTAAAAGATTAGTGACTATTGTTAAACACAAGCCAGTGAGATTTTGAGCCTTCACATACTGACACATCCATATTAGTCTCACTGTCTTTTGTTTATGTGTGACCTTCATGACATGTACATCTTGACTTTTCTTTGATTTTCTATTCAAGACCACATATTTATCACTTACATTAACATGGAAATGATATAGGCATTCTTTGCTTCATAAGCTACATTAGCCAAATAGCCTATGTATTAATATGATTTGTCTTTTGCTAAGCCCCATTAAGATCTAATTACCTTTTCTTTTTGTGCTAACTACATTACATGCTTTAAACATAACCAAATGTCCCACCCAAGCCTAAAATCTAGTAGAGCATTTGTTGATTATTGATGATTGTGGATGTACAAGGGTATAAGTGTGGGGGTGTGCATATATATAGGATGGTTAATTATTAGGATACTATTTTTTTATCATATCAATGAAATTCCCATGTTGATATAACTTCTTCCAATTTTATCAAAAAAAAGAAAGAAAATAAAAGAAAAAAGAGAAAAACAAAAGAAAGAAAGAAAAAGAAAAAGAAAAGAAAAGAATGTTTAAATAAAATTATCGAGGACTAAATGCAATTGTTCTGAAAAGTTATTCATGATTAGTTTCTCCTTCTAAAGTTGCATGGAATGGGTGACTTGAGTATAATGCATATGAGTTAGATGTTGCTTTGAAGGATCTCTCCCTATAGTTTCAATGTATTATTATCATCAATTTTTATGAGTGGTCGCTTTTAATTGGCTATGCTTCATATGGTTTATTGTGTGAGAGCTTGAATTTGAGTTGTGAAACATAGTTGTTGCATTCATTATAACTGATGGTACCTAGTTTTGAATGAATGTTAGCTTTTGCACTTGATGTTGCATTGAGTGTTACTTTTGCTTCACTAGCTTTGATGGCTTTTATGCTACATTAGCTAAATATATCTCACCTTACCCTTGCCCACATTATAACTTTAGAAAAGTCCTTTGATTCATGATTATGCATACGAATCTTAGTGTTGGAGAAATGAAATGATATGCCAAGTTGTGAAATGTCATGATCATGAATGGTGCTTGAGTGTACTTATGGATCTATCTTATTTAAACACCTTTTGTCCAAGTATACCTCTAGATTGCTCAGTTTCTAAAGGTGATGAATCTTGATTGATAATAAGTAGAAGCATTGAATGTTAAGTTCTTGCAATGATTTTGGAAGTTATTTCTCTTAGCTTATGACTATCAATTTTTGGGAAATATGGAAAATGAGTAAGTGTTTTAGTTTGTGACTTTGATTTTGATGATTTGCCCTATTGGATTGAAAACAAAAACATGCTTGGTTTGGCTAAACGGTAGATTTAAAAAACTTTTTCCAAAATCACAATATAGCGGAAGCGTAAACACCAAATCAACATGCTTTAATCCATACATGATACGGTATAAGGAAAATAATTATAACAAGAACAAGATCAGAATTTTTACTGAGTCCTTGCTATTGCTTTGACTCCTCACTGCTGTGTCCTCAACCAATCCAATCTACCACTTGTTCTCCTTGGATAACTTGGTTATCAAGATCCTTTTCTGGGAAAGGAGAAGATGACAAAATGGAGGGGTTTTCCTTTTCTATGGCCTACAGTATTGATGGCACCAATTATTTAGCATCCAAGTCAAAAGAATTGTCTCATTACAAGTCCAACTCTTGGACCTTAGCTAAAACTAGTAATACAACTCATGTTTCTTTTTAGCCAAAAAATGATAAAAGACTTCCAGCCTTTCCCATACAACACTTGGACGTTAATGGGAGAGAGAGTAGAGAGTTTAAAAACCATGCATTTTTATTTTAGCGTCATATGTCAAAAGACATGCATGCAAAATGAGCTGTATATGTTATCATTCATTTATTCCATCCATTCAATCTTTAATCAAAAGAATGCAAAGAGGGCTACACAAAACGTTAATGGAATGCTCCATAACACGCACCCCTCCATTTACTTACATTCATTTATTGTATGAATGTTAAAAGGAGCTGTACGTCCATATTCATGCTTATATCAATAAGCATAACCGAATGTTTTTGTATCCACTTTCATTTCCATAGAAAAACAAATGAGCTGTCCTTCCAAGTCCAACACCTAGACTTTATCAATCATCAAAATGTGTTCATGTAAGGTGTTTATAAAACCACCCACTCAAACCATTGATTGATGAGAAGAATGACCGAATTCTACAACCTTGTAGAATTCAGTTTTGCTCATTTTTTATTTTGTTTCAATTTAATTAATCAAACTAAAATCTAGCCTAATATTAAATGTTCCTTTGGGCTTATAATTAACAATTAATTATTGTAAGCCTAAAATTTAATTATAGGCTTAAGACCCAATTTAATTAACTCTTAATTAAATTATTCTGGTCAATTGGCTCGAATCCAATTCATCCATTTCTCTCCAAACTGTCTCATTTTTTTCCGATAACCTTTGTTTATTTTTCTTACTTTCCTTGATAACCTTTCCAGTGGCCAAGTGGGGAATCTAATTGGACTTAAATAATTCAAGCTCCAATAACCCATAATTAATTTAATCTCGTTAGAATCAATTATGACTTATTAACCAAATGTCATTCCACTAAAGGCAATTGACTAAACTCTTGAATTACTTACAATTATGCAAAATCGTGTTTCAAAAATTATTAATTCGATGTCCAATCGCAAACTCTATTATGAACCATATTATAACCATCCACACAATAAAGGTAAAATTACCGTTTTAACCTTATGTTGGTTTTTCCTTCTAGATCTCCAGTTTCACTCTACATGGGGATTAACACACAAGATCTAATCTTGGTGTTAATACTTGATGGATAGCTAGTCCATCAAACTACTTGTGTCAGTTTAATCACCAATCTCTGTAAAACATCTAGAAGTAATGATATCACTGTAAACTCTTTATTTGAGTGAATGTTCCCTGATGCATGTTTTATTTAATAATTCCAACATGCAGACACTAGATTGATACCCTATAAAAATCTATTACGATCATATTAAGAATTATAACGAAACACACATATGTTCACCACTCATCAAGATTATGGTTCGTAATAAACAAATGCTAAGGTGTATATTTTAAGATTAAAGTAATGACCTACTTTATTCTTTAAAAACATACGCGATTCCAGATTCATTTATTAGTGCCATTATCGATAGTCAACTACTATCATGATTTGAAACTCATCATTCCTTTGAAGTAAACTCCTTTACTGACACGGAGGTAAATTGCAACACTACAGTCTAAACCATAATCAAGCGACTAACTTGATTATTCGACTGTGAATTAATTAATTTAGATTATAATAATATACATGTTTCTTATACATCTCCATGTATATGTATATTACTTATAAAAGAACCTTAGTACCTTATGACTAGTTATATTATGCTTAGACAAATCAAACCAAACTCTTTTGTTTTGTTAATAATAAATATTTTCATTACAATATTGTAACTGGAAGAAAATTAAATTATATGTAAATACATTTTCTTTCCAGGGAACTATATTTATATAACCCTAACAATCTCCCACTTGTCTTAAAGTAAGTTTGACATATCCCTTTTTCCCATACCTTCTAGGTGGCCCTCGAAGCTCTTTTGTGATAACGTCTTTGTGAATGGCTCAACAAGGTTTTGATCTATGGGAATCTTTACCACATCCATCTTACCACGTTGTATTATCTCCCTTATGAGATGATACTTTCTCTTAATGTGTTTGGCGGCTTTGTGGTTTTGAGGTTTTTTAGAATTAGCCACTGCCTCACTATTATCATAATAAAGTGTAATGGCCTTTTCCGCCTCAGGAACTACCTCCAAATCCTTTAGGAACTTCCAGAGCTAGACTGCTTCCTTTGCCACTTCACAAGCAACAACATACTCAGCCTCCATAGTCGAATCAAGAACATAAGATTGCTTGACACTCCTCCAGACAATGGCTCCACCTCCCAAAGTAAATATAAAACCAGAAGTTAATTTCCTTGAATCAAAATCTGATTGGAAATTAGAATCTGTATATCCTATTGGAATAAGATCACTTCAGAGTAAACAAGCATTAAGTTCTTCATCCTATGAAGATACTTCAGTATGCACTTGACTGCAGTCCAATGCTCCATTCCTAGATTGGACTGGAATTTACTTACCAGTTCCACTGCACAACAGATGTCCAGTCTAGTGCAAAGCATAGCATACATTAAACTTCTAACCGCCGAAGCATATGGAATATTACGCATGCATTCGACCTCCTCTTGGGTCTTAGGTGCTTGCTCCTTTGAAAGTTTGATTCCATGTCTAGTAGGTGTGAAACCCCTCTTGGAATCCTACATGGAAAACTTATTGAGCATGTTCTCAATGTAGGTAAGTTGAGACAAGGCTATCTACTTGTTCTTACGATCCCTTATAAGCTTGATCCCTAGAACATAGCTAGCCTCTCCAAAATCCTTCATTGAGAACTGTTCATTCAGCCATCCCTTCACCGTAGATAACATTCCTACATCATTCCCAATAAGCAGAATGTCATCGACATACAAAATTAGGAAAGTAACCTTGCCTTCTTATATCCTTTTATAGACACAAGGCTCATCAAGGTTTTGTATGAACCTATAGGTTTTGATAGCTTTATCAAACCTAATGTTCCAAGACCTAGATGCTTGCTTATATCCATAAATGGACCTTTGCAACTTGCATACCTTATGTTCATTACTTGACTTTACGAATCCTTCTGGTTTGGCCATATAAATGGTATCCTCAAGATCTCCATTAAGAAATGCAGTCTTGACGTCCATTTGCCATATTTCATAATCGAAATAGGCTACTATGGCCAAAAGAATTTTGTTGGACTTAAGCATGGAAATCGAAGAAAAAGTCTCCTAATAGTCTATACCCTTCTTTTGAGTATAGCTCTTAGCTACTAATCTAGCTTTAAAGGTCTGTACCTTTCCATCTGATCCTTTCTTCCTTTTGAAGATCCATTTACACCCTATGGCTTTTACACCTGATGGTAGATCTATAAGGATCCAGACTTCATTAGCATACATGGAATCTATTTCTTATTCCATTGCCTTGAGCCACTTTTCCGCATCAACGTCATTAATAGCCTATGTATAAGTAATGGGATCCATTACTTCTTAGTCTGAGATGATAATTATACCTTCTCCTAGACCTAGATACTTGTTTGGTTGTCTCACAACCCTCCCATTACATCTAAGCACTATTTGACGCTTAGGCTGTTCTTCTGATTCAACTCTTGAATCTATTTCGACATCTTATTCTACTATATCTGAATCAACTCTTGGTTTGGATAAAATAGTTAACTCCTTAAGTAATATTTCACTTCTTCCTTTGCGATTTCTCATAAATTCTTCCTCTAAGAAGGTATCATTTGTTGACACAAGTACCTCCTGTCCTGAGGACTGAAAAATAATACCCTTGTGTAGCTTTAGGATATCCTACAAATAAATATACATCTGATCTTGGTTCCATCTTTGTGGATTCAAGCCTTAGAACATAGGCTAGACAGCCCCAAGTCCTCAAGTGCCACAATGAAGGCACTCGTCCAGTCCACAACTCCCTAAGTGTTTTAGGCACCAATTTGGATGGATCTAAGTTAAGAAGATAAGTTGCTGTTTGTATTGCATATCCCTAGAACGATTCTGGAAGGCTAGCGTAGGACATAATTGATCTTACCATTTCCAATAGAGTCCTATTCCTTTTCTCAGCTATGCCATTCTGTTGAGGTGTTTGGGAGCTAACAAGATGGAAACAATTCCATTGTCAATTAGTAATTGTTAGAACTCTCCAAATAAGTACTCACCACCTCGATCCGATCGAAGTTATTTTAATGGCATGCCAAGCTACTTCTCAACTTCAGCTTTGAATTCTTTAAACCTTTCAAAAGATTCACTCTTCTGTGCATCAAATACAGATAGCCATGTCTAGAGTAATCATCTATAAAGGTTATGAAGTATTCATAACCTCCTCTAGCTTGTACGTTTATGGGCCCACACACATTAGTGTGTACCAGGTCCAACGTAGATTCAAATATATTTCCTTTGGAAGGAAATAAGGCCTTGGTTATCTTTCCTCTAATACAAGACTCACAAGTGGGTAATGGATCATTGTCCAAGCCCGTAAGGATCCCATCCTTCACTAACTTTTCAAGTTTTTTCTTATTGACATAACCCATCCTTAAGTGCCATAGATATTTTGAATTAATGCTAGAGTCATTGGATTTTCTTGGTTTTATTAATTCTGTGGTGTTTAGTGAGCCTGTCATAGGTTTTATAAAGAACAACCCCTGTTTAATTACCGCATTACAAATAAAATCCTTATTCTCATATATTGAAATAACTTTTTCAAAATATAAAGAATAACCAGATTTTATTAAACAAAAAACAGAAATTATGTTCCTTACAACCATTGGGATGTAATATACATCCTCTAAAAATAACCTATGACCACTAGGACAGTCTAAGATAACTACTCCCACTGCTTCTGCCGAAACATAGGATCCATCCGCTATCTTGACTTGAAACTGGCCTTTAGGCAGTTTTTCCTTTATTAGAACCCTTGTATGGATTGCAAACATGGTCAGTGACTCCTGAATCAAATATCCAATAATCACATGAATCTACCACATTTCTAGTTCCTAACAAACTTAGGAAACCCATACCTTGTTTGCTCTTAAGGGTCTCAAGGTAGACCGCGCAGTTCCTCTTCCAGTGGCCCTTCTCACCATAGTGGAAACACTTTGACTTGATGTTCTCTTTGACCTTCTTTTTGATGGGTTGGTCCTTGACCCCTATTTGGGCCTTCCATTTCTTTGCACCTTTCTTCTTTTACTTGCCCTTACCCTTGGGCTTAGAAGAAGATGCCATATGAGCCTCTGGGATATTTACCCTGATATTTAATATCTCCTCCGTATTCTAGGGGTATTCATCAACTCACTCAAGGTGTAATCCTTAGTGTTAAGCTCATAGTCCAACTTAAACCGTTGAAAAGAAGAGTTTAAGCTATTGATGATGATCATCTGCATTTTTGCATCCATTTCCGCCCCAAGCAACTCAGCCTCAGTAACTGTAGAGATTACCTTAAGCATGTAATCCTACACTGGCTCACCAGGCTTTTGTCTGAGATTGTGAAAGGTTTGGATAGCTTTCACCCTTACAGATCTTGTCCTTACAGCAAACATCTCATGTAGGTGATGGACCATTGCACTGGCATTTTTCATGCCTACAAGTTGGTTTTGCAACATTGCACTGACATAAGCCAGAATATAGCACTTGGCAGTCTTATCAACATTTTGCCATCGTTCATATTGCTGGACTTCCTTAGGAGTTGAATTGTCACTCGGAGGTGCAGGCTCATTATCTATTAATACCCATGAAATTCGTTCATATTAGAGAACGATGTCGAGGTTACGTCTCCATTCATTAAAATTTTCTCCATTTTTCAATTTGTTATTAGTCAGGAGCATTGTGAGTAGATTCATATTGTGGTAATTATGACTGAAAGTATAAATTATTAAAGAACAAACATACTAGTCAAAAAGTGGAACTTTGTATAAAATCATGATGCATGTATGCATGATGATAGATTTAACAAAACTTAAAAAATTAAATCTTTATACGATAATTATTTTTATTATTTATAACGGACAAAGTGATGGTGGGCCATCTTATCCATTAAAAAAAAACTGGGACCCTCCCACTCAAAAAGCTACCAAGCATCTTCCTGTCTAACTTTTTGAGAAGCGCCATAATTTGGTCCATACATTTACCAACAGAATTATGGTGGGTAGGTTATTGATAAACCATATTGAGTGTGTAACCATTTGATTCATCCACTAAAGGTACTTGCAAACCATGCCTCGATGGGAGGTCACATTTGCTACCAATAAGTAGACTTATCCTTTAGGAGACCCAAACCATACAAGAATTAGGATTCATGTCCTCTAGTGGGGAGTAACACTTCACCACATGCAAATGGGCCATCACTTGGAGACCGTGGACTCTCATATGAACATCCTCTCCCACTCAATATTTTTCAGTCTTTAAGTTTTAATTAATCCCATCTTGTCTAGATGCAATTTATTAGCCATCCTATATTGTTTCATTATATATCTCATACATAATGAATGCATGGCAAAGCCTAGGGTTGGAAATTTTTCTAAATGGCATACAATCACATAATATCGCATATTATTTGCATCCATTCATCTCGTGAATTAAATAGCTACTTTTGGTTGTCCATTCTAGCAAATTAAAAGAAAATTACAAGGCCTTTATGCCCAAAAATTCTTTTTGGACTTAGATCTTCCGCTTTGAACTCTTCACTCGCATGACCTGACCCGTTTGGTAAAAATGAGTTGCTCCATCTTCAAAATTACAAAATTTTGTATAGTACAAAAATAATGAAAACAGAAAAAATTAAGACAAGGAGGAAACATGGCAATGATAGGCCACCCTCCTTGTTATAAATAAATCGACAAAAACTTACAAGTAAATCGATTTTCTATGGACAACCAAAAGAGCAAACCAAAACACACACAACATATAATTTTATCACATAAAAAAAATTTCAGCATACATAATTTAATATAATTGCCAACCTATGCCACATATAGGAACCAAATCATGCATAATTAAAACCGTCTTTAATACCAGTTGTTGGATCGAAAACAAAAACATGTTTGGTTTAGCTAAATGATAGATTTCAAAATTTTTTTTCCGAAATCACAATATAGCGGAAGCGGAAACACCAAATCAACATACTTGAATCCATACATGATACGATATAAGGAAAATAAATATAATAAGAACAAGATCAGAATTTTTACCAACTCCTTGCTACAGCTTTGACTCCTCACTGCTGTGTCCACAACCAATCCGATCTACCACTTGTTCTCCTTGGACAACTTGATTATCAAGATCCTTTTGTGGGAAAGGAAAAGAAAACAAAATGAAGGGTTTTCCTTTTCTATGGCTAACAGTATTGATAGCTTAGAGAGACCAAAAACAAAAACCAATTATTTTGTATCTAAGCCAAAAGAATTGTCTCATTACAAGTCTAACTCTTGGACCTTAGCTATCACCGAAAAATGGAATGAGAGAGTTTTTTCTTAGCTTTCTTCGGATGGTTGGAGAGAGCTAAAACTAGTAATGCAAATCACGTTTATTTTTAGCCAAAAAATGCTAAAATACCTCCAGTCTTTCCCATATAACACTTAGATGTTAATGGGAGAGAGAGAAGAGAGTTTAAAAACCATGCACGTTTATTTTAGCATCACATGCTAAAAGACATGCATGCAAAATGAGCTATATACATTATCATTCATTTGTTCCATCCATTCATTCTTAATCAAAAGAATGCAAAGAAAAAGGCACAAAACGTTAATGGAATGCTCCAAAACACGCACCCCTCCATTTACTTTCATTCATTTATTTCATGAATGTTAAAAGGAGCTATAGGTCCACATTCATGCTAATAAGCTTAATTGAATGTTTTTGTATCCACTTTCATTTCCATAGAAAAACAAATGGGCAATCTTTCCAAGTCCAATACTTGGACTTTATCAATCATCAAAACTTGTTCATGTAAGGTGTTTATAAAACCACCCATTAAAACCATTGATTGATGAGAAGAATGATCGAATTCTATAACTTTGTAGAATTCGGTTTTGCTCTTTTTTTATTTTGTTTCAATTTAATTAATCTAGTTAATCAAACCAAAATCTAGTCTAATATTAAATGTTCCTTTTGGGCTTATAATTAACAATTAATTATTGTAAGTCTAACATTTAATTATAGGCTTAAGATCTAATTTAATTAACTCTTAATTAAATTGTTTCGGTCTTATTGGCCTGAATCCAATTCTTCCATTTCTCTCCAAACTGTCTCATTTTCTTTTTGATAACCTCCATTTATTTTTCTTACTTTCCTTGATAACCTTCCCAGAAGCCAAGTGTGGAATCTGATTGGACTTAAATATTTCAAGCTCCAATAAGTCTAGAATTAATTTAATCTCATTAGAATCAATGCTGACTTATTAACCAAATGTCATTCCACTAAAGACAATTAGCTAAACTCTTGAATTACTTAAAATTATGAGAAACAGTGTTTCAAAAATTATTAATTTGATGTCCAATCACAAACTCTATTATGAACCATATTATAGCCATCCACACAATAAAGGATAAAATTGTTTTGCCCTTATGTTGGTTTTTTCTTCTAGATCTCTCATTTCACTCTACATGGTGATTAATACACAAGATCTAATCTTGGTGTTAAGACTTGATGGGTAGCTAGTTTATCAAACTACTGGCACCAGTTTAATCACCAATCTCTGTAAAACATCTAGAAGTGATATATAAACTCTTTATTTGAGTAAATGTTCCCTGAAGATTGTTTCAATTAATAATTCCAACATACGGACACTAGATTGATACCCTCTAAAAATCCATTCCGATAATATCAAGAATTATAACGAAACATATATGAGTTAACCACTCATCAAGATTGTGGTTTGTAATAAACGAATGCTAAGGTGTATGTTTTAAGATTAAAGTAACAACCTACTTTATTCTTTAAAAACATACGTGATT
>JANQAP020000206.1:17580-28039 GCA_026874005.2 Erythroxylum coriaceum | reverse complement strand
TTTCCAAATTAGAAATGTTTGTAAATGAGGTTGCTCAATGAGTATAATAACAATTGTGACTTTGATGTTTATGAAAAGAATGGGCCTAAATTGGATTAGTGATTTTCAGTAATATGCGTATGATGTTTGAAAAGAGTAAAATTTTCAATGAGTTTGATCGTTTGACTGCTCTAGCGCACCGCTTTCACAGGACGTGTGTCTGAATGTCCTTGGGATGTACGAATATGTGCTCGGTGGAAGTGGGGTGCTACAAAAGCTCTAGTTTCACTCAAGACCATAGTAAGGACTTTACAATAAGAGAAGGAAGGAATATTAGTGGAATTGTACCATATAGAGGTGGAAGCACAGGGAACTGAGGAGGAGATGGACCCAAAGGTGAAAGAATTATTACTAGCATTTAGCAACGCCTTTCAAACCCTAACTCCTTTGCCACCTCATCGGGGTTATGACCATGCCATAGTATTGAAAGGAGAAACTGAATCGATGAATGTGCAACTGTATAGGTACCCCCAAATTCAGAATGAGAAGGTGCAAAGGCTAGTAGCAGAAATGTTGGCTACTGGCATAATCCAGCTAAGCGTTAGCCCATTTTCAAGTCGTGAATTGTTGATTAGGAAGAAGGATGACAGTTAGTAGTTTTGCGTGGATTATCGCGCCCTAAATAAAGCAACTGTTCCCGATCGATTTTTGATACCAAACATTGATGAACTCCTAGATGAGTTGAATGGAGCAAAGGTTTATACCAAGCTTGACCTCAGATTGGGATACCAATAGATTCAAGTTAAACCTGAGGATATGCATAAAACAATATTTCGAGTGCACGAAGGCACTATGAATTTCTTATCATGCCCTTTAGACTCACCAATGTCCCTAGCACCTTCCAATCGTTGATGAATAAGGTGTTTAAAGGCTTACTAAGGAGGTATGTGTTGGTATTTTTTGATGATATTTTGGTTTATAGCAAAACACTTGATGAGCATTTCATTCACCTTCAGTAAGTGCTGACCATTTTGAATGAAAATGATTTATTTGTCAATCTCAAGAAGTGTTGTTTTTATAAGTCCAATCTCGAATATCTCGAGCATATAATCTTAGGGGATGGAATGGCCACTGGACCCAGATAAAGTACGTGCCATGGAGGATTGGCCAAGGCCAAAAAACCCCAAGGAGCTACAAGGATTTCTAGGCTTAACTGGATACTATATATGCTTTGTGAAAGGTTATGGGAAGATTGCGGCTCCACTCACCCAACTCCTTAAGAAGGATAACTTTTTGTGGATTGAGGAAGTCAGTGCTGCTGTAGTTCAGTTGAAGGAAGCTATGAAGATAGTTCCAGTTCTCGCCTTACCGGATATTAGTAGCCCTTTCAAAATTGAGACTGATGCATCAGGAATCCGTTTGGGAGCTATGTTAGTACAAAAGGGGAGGCTTATTACTTATTTCAGTCACGCATTAATGGGAAAGGCATGGTATAAGTCAGTGTATGAAAGGGAGTAATGTCAATAGTCCTTGCCATTCAAAAATGGCGCCATTACCTTCTTACGAGACACTTCATAGTCAAAACGGACCAGCGTAGTCTCAAACATCTACTAGAACAGCGGTTAGTGGTAGTAGAAAACTAAAAGTGGCTGGTGAAACTCACGGCTATAATTTCGAAATCTAGTACAAACCTGGAGTTGAAAATCATGTAGCTGATGCCCTTTCTCGAATCCCTTATGCCATGGAGTTACAATCACTCATCGTCCCTACCTCATGGGATTGGAACCAGATCAGATCTTAAACAAAAAATGACCCCTAATTGAAAGAGATTTTGACCAATTTGAGTAAAGATCCTCCTACTAGGCTAGGATGGTCCGTTGAGAATGGCCTATTATGTTTCCAGCAACGCATCGCTCTTCCAAAGGGTTCATCTCTGGTCCCTGCCATCTTGCAAGAATTTCATGGGAGTCAGGTGGGACGCCATTAGGGATTTCTTAAGACATACAAATGAATAATTGCTGAGTTGTTCTACGAAGGCCTCAAATATGATGTTAAGAAATTTGTTGCAAGCTGCGTAGTATGCTAGTAAAATAAATATGAAAGTTTATCCCAACAGGTCTCTTACAACCTTTATCGATCCCTGCAATGGTGTGGGAGGATATAACCATGGATTTTGTTGAAGGGCTCCCTCAATCCCATAGATATGACTCTACTCTGGTGGTGGTATAGGTTAAGCAAGTATGCCCATTTCATGTTGCTAAAACATCCATTCTCTGCAAAAAAGGTTACGGAAGAATTTATCTATCATATGGTCAAGTTTTAACGGTTCCCTTGCTCAATTGTTTTCGATCATGATAAGGTGTTCATGAGCAATTTTTGGATGGAACTCTTCAGGTTGCATCATACCAACCTCCGTTGCAGTACGACCTACCACCCTCAGAGTGATGGTCAGAGTGAAGTCGTAAAGTGTTGCTTGCGGTGTTTCACTAGGAACAAACCTAAGATCTGGTCTCGATGGTTACATTGGGCTGAGTATTGGTACAACAAAACTTATCACACATTCCTTACGTGCTCTCCTTTTAAGATTCTGTATGGAAGAGAGCCACCACCCTTGCTCAAGTATGAAGTCCTAACACTACTAATCCCACTCTGGATAACATGTTTTTGGAACGTGATATCATGCTAGTTGAGCTCAAAGAGCAACTACTAAGGGCACAAGAACAACGCAAACAGGCTAACAAACACCGTCGAAAAGTGAAATTTCAGGAGGGGGACCTAGTATTTCTCCTGATAAGACCCTATTGGCAACACTCATTGGCTAGCAAGCTGAGCGAGAAACTTTCATCACGATTTTTTTAGCCTTTTAAGGTGTTACATTATGTAAGGAAGGTTGCCTATAAGTTGGAATTGCCCCCTCAATCCACCCCAGCTTTCATGTCTCTCAATTGAAACCTGCTATGGGAGAGAAGGTACAGCCCTTGCCCTTGCCCTTGCCCTTGCCCTTGCCCTTGCCTTCTGTGTTGAATGAAGAGTTAGAATGCGAAGTAGTTCCGGAAGATATACTACAAGTTTGCCAGGGTGTGAAAGGCTTAGAGGTTTTAATTAAACGAAGCAATTTACCTGACTTCGAAACTACTTGAGAACTAGTAGGATTGATTAGTGCTCAATTCCCTCAGTTCCACCTTGAGGACAAGGGGGCATTGATAGAAGCCTAGGCCCAATTGTCAGGAATGTGTATTTTCGCAGAAAAAGAATGAAATAAAACCGGTCGATCTTTGAAGTTTGGTCCAAAAAGGTCGCTAACATTCTGTTATGAATGTTGTTTTTCTGTTGGTGACTGTTGTCGTGAAGTTTGTTGTCGTTTTGCATAATTTTAGAATGCTAACTAGGCAAGGTTGTTACATTAGCAACGTTTATAGTTAGGGGGGATGGGTGTACGAGAGATCATTGAGTGAGTGAATAGTGATTGGTAGTGGCCTCAGTGTGAGAGAGAGAGAGATGAGGGCCTCTCTAATGCCTCCAACAGTCGTGTATAACCCTCCCATAATTAATAAATTCTACTTTTATCCTTCTCTATGCTAATCTTCTTTTCCCTAGTTATATTGCTTAGTTAGTTCTTATCGCATTCTTGAACGTTACATTCTTGCAACCAAAAGAACATTTTTCCATAACGTAGAATGATTATTTTGAAATAAAATGAATTATAAGATAAAGGTCAGTTGAGTGTATCAGTTTAATCTCAATATTTAGTTTCACGTAGAAGTTTTTATTAACTAAATCAATAAAATACTAATAAAATTAATATTTAATTAAAAATATAATAATTGTGAAGTTTAGATTGCATCATCCCTTATCCTAAACTCAGCCTCCTTCCGGATTGTGTCGTGCGTCTTAAACCAGCCCATACGTGTGCTAAACACTCAGCAACACTCTCCTTCGTCGCGAAAATTTCTGGCAAACTCCCATTTTTCTTCCAGATAAAAGCTTAACCAGACGATCTAAACCTTCCCAAGCTGCAGTTTTCGCTCGAGATCGGTAGGGAAGTTAAACGTAATGGATTCGGTATTCCTCAAGTCCACCTTCCTCAATGCTCTTCCCCAAAGAAAACCTCATCCCAAAGCTCCGAAAGCTGATAGAAAATTTTGCATGGAGTGTTCGGTCCACCTAGATCCATGGTCCCTCAGTGATGGCAATGATTCAAGACCCAAACCCAAATCAAAGCACCCCAAAAACCCACTCTCAGACGACAATGCACGACGCATAATCAAGGCCAAAGCTCGATACCTGAGCGCGTTGAGGAAGAACCAGGGACCCCACGCAATGACACCCAAGTGGATTAAGAGGACACCTGAGCAGATGGTACAGTATTTGAAAGACGACAGAAATGGACATCTCTATGGGAAACATGTGGTCGCAGCCATTAAAGCGGTGAGAGCCATGGCTGGGAAGAGAGAGGAAGAGAGAGATGTGAGGATGGTCATGAGTGGGTTTGTGGGAAAGTTGAGTTTTAGAGAGATGTGCGTTGTTTTGAAGGAGCAAAAAGGCTGGAGGGAGGTTAGAGACTTCTTTGCCTGGATGAAGTTGCAGGTATGTTTTTGTTGCTTGTTGCTCCTTCTTCATTTCAAAGACAAGCCTTTTATAGTTTTAACTAATCGGTAATTCTTCGCTTCACATGTGCTCTTTTCTGGCAGGTTTTTGTGTCCTGCACTCAATAAAATTTAACAAGGGAATGTTTTTTGAATCTTTAGGTGACTTGAATTTGTTTGGTCTTTGCATTTGATAGAGTCTCGGATGCAAATATATCTTTGTGACTATCTTTTACAATGTGTATTATATTGGATTAGGTTGTTGGTGAATTGGTGTGCAATTAGAGTTAATTCTTTAAGATTCCCAAATTTTATTAGAAGGTGATGAGCCGCACCTCTATTTCTAGGTTTGCAGTTCATTTTTTGGACTTCAAACTGTCTAAACTTGAATATTTATGAATAGTTTGTCACAAATAAGTTAATCATCCTGTTATTGGATGTCTAATTATTTGGTTTTCATTAGTCTTGTTGGTGATACAAAATTAAGAAATCTTACGAACAGTTTTGTCATAGTTCTAGTGGAAAACTTCATGGGAAGTCCTTGAAACTTATTTCTTTTAACTGAATTTCAATATTGGTTTGTTTATCTAATCATTCAGCTAACTGTTTGGTAATACTCATAAAGTATTTTTAAGATGCTCTTTTAGCTCATTAAGTTGATTTTTAATTGTTATTAATTCTTGATCTATTTCTAGTTCTGGTTTCTCTTTTTCAATAATCGTTTGTGGGTTAGTAATTTTAATAGATTTATCTAATTCAATTCTTGGTTTAGTAAATCTAATAGGTTTTCTAGTCTTAAAGACTATGATCTTAATGGAATTTTTTCTTTTATTTTTTTGTTTTCAGATAAAGATAATTGTGGAGCAGCTAATGTAGATTCATAAATTTTGATTGGGTGATTTATTTCTGGTAATTTTCGAAGATTAGTTCTTAAACTAATACCTACTTTTGCGACATCATTAAATAATTGATCAATATATACAATATCGTTTTCTTCTATATCCTCCATGGTTTTACTAAATTAATGGGAGATGGCTCTGTTACCAATTTTGGATCCTTTTGTGAATATTGTTTTGTATCTATTAATTTTAATATTTTATCAAAATTTTCATTTATTAGATGTAATAAGTTAGATAATTTTTGATCATTTTTTTCTATAGTTTTTTTAATTTCACTAATTTTATTAATTTCTGGTGATTTTTTATAATTTTGACTATCTATTAAAGGTTGAGTTATAGTAATGATTCAAAAGCTTCAATTACCCACTAATTCATGCTTTAGACTTTACTTGTGGTGAAATAATGGGATTTGGCTGGAGTGGCATCATGCATATTTTCCTTTCTTATAAAGTCTTTATTATTTACTGATCTCTCACATGGTAATACATTCTCCATTATGATCTGTTTTTTTGGAATTATCTTTTGCCTTTCTGTGGTAAGGAATTCCATTATTCTTTTTTTTTTTTATCTTCCTTTCATTCTAATCATATTTGCTTATACATTCGAGACATGAAAATTGATTTTTTTGTAATGATAGGCTTGTGATTTAACAGTTTAGCTACCGCCCAAGTGTTATAGTCTACACGATTGTTCTCCGGATATATGGGCAAGTTGGAAAGATAAAGTTGGCTGAGCAAGTCTTCTTGGAGATGCTTGAAGCAGGATGTGAACCTGATGAAGTTGCTTGTGGTACAATGCTGTGCTCATATGCCAGATGGGGACACCATAAAGCTATGCTGTCTTTCTATGCTGCCATACAAGAAAGAAGGATCATGCTTTCTGCTCCTGTTTACAACTTTATGTTGTCATCTCTACAGAAGAAATCATTTCATGGGTGGGTCATAGAGTTGTGGGGGCATATGTCGGATATTGGGGTGACACCCAATGGTTTTACGTACACAGTAGTCATCAGTTCACTTGCCAAGCAAGATTTTCATTTAGAGGCTTTGAAGACATTTAATGAGATGAGGAACACTGGACACATCCCTGAAGAAGTCACATACAACTTGCTTATTAATGCAAGTGTAAAAAGGTGTAATTGGGATGAGGCACTAAAACTTTACGACGATTTAAGATCTCTTGGAATATATCCTAGTAACTTCACCTGTGCTTCACTTCTAACAATGTTTTATAAGACTGAAGATTATTTTAGAGCTCTTTCCCTCTTTACAGAAATGCAAACCAAGAAAATTGCAGCTGATGAAGTTATCTATGGCTTGCTCATTAGGATATATGGCAAACTCAACATGTATGATGATGCTGAAAGAGCATTTGAAGAGATGGAGGAAGTGGGTCTGTTGAGTGATGAGAAAACGTATTTAGCAATGGCACAAGTGCATCTCAGCTCAGGGAATTTTACAAAAGCTTTGGATGTTATTGAATTGATGAAAGATAGAAACATTTGGTTGTCAAGGTTTGGTTATATTGTCCTCTTGCAATGTTATGTTATGAAAGAAGATGTGGATGCTGCTGAAGCTGCATATCAAGCTCTATCCAAGACTGGACGTCCTGATGCTGGTTCTTGTAATGACATTCTCACTTTGTACATAAAGTTGAACTTGACCAGAAAGGCTAAGGACTTCATATTCCAGATAAAAGATGCTGGAATAAATTTTGATGAGGAGCTTTTTGAGACAGTAATTAAAGTACTTTGTGGGGAGGGTATGATAAGAGATGCTGAGGATTTAATACAGGAGATGGGTACAAATGAATGTTATAAGGATAATAGATTTATCCAAGCACTTTTTAAGTTCATGCATGGAGACAGCAAGCAATGGGAAACCTTCTTATTCTTAAACCAACACGAGACAATGGCTCTTGAACTTCTCCTTAGTCTTTACCTACAAGTTGGCAACTTCACCAGGATGGAAGAAATCCTGCAGTTGTTGCTCAAGTGTAGTAGTGGCTTCTCTTTGTTGAGTCAACTAATTTCCAGGTTAATTAGAAAAGGTATGTGCTATAAATTGAATTAGTTTTTTTACCTTTAATTTTGAGTATCAATTTAATTTTATACTTATAAACAAAATATAACTTTTGATCCAAGTCCTTGAAACAAAAATACTTGTATTTCGGATGGCTGACGCGCTGCTGTTTTAGCTTAGTTTACGATTGATATAAAGGCTATTATCTATCTGTGGTGGAGGAGTTACCTACACTTGCTAGTTAATACTTTGCTCTATTGTACCCATTGATGTTGTTTAGAGATGCATTATTAAGCTTCAAATTCGCTGCTTTGTTCAGGTTTAACTTTTATAGCTTTAAATGCTTAGTCGCCCATTGCTTGAGGTTTTTCATTGACTTTCTGTTCTATCCTCTTTCAGGTAAAAGGGATGAAGCATTCGCTCTCTTCACGAAGATGCAGGAAGAGGGAATAAAACCAGGGGTGGTATGCTCATAAATGTATGGCCAAAGATTAGTGACTTTACAAATAAGTGGTATAACTGAACTGGTTTTGCCAGAAAATTTTAGAATGTCACTAGGCTTATTACTGGACCTAGTGAGAGCTCCTTATAGAGAACTTTCCTATCTCCTAACTACTAGACGAAGTAATTCTGATATTCACTGTGCCCTTTTATAATTCCAGCAGGCTTTTGAAAAGAGAAACACATCAGAGTTTTCATGACAGATTCCCTAGAAGTCTTCCTAAAAATCAGAAACAGAAGACCAAATTTAGGGCAAAGTTCAAATTTCAGTTCTGAGAAATTTTCCTAAAGTTCTGAATGATAGAAATACAGAAACACATAATTCAAATCGATGTAAATCAAATAGATTCCTTGCATCTATTACCTCTATTCTTGCATGTGTGCACTACCTTTTGTTTGTCCTAGTGAGGACTACTTTGGCCGAACCTGGCGGCATCTCTTTGCTTTGTAACATAGAACTACCTCTATGTTAAAGTTCTTTCAAGTCTCGGTAAGATATAAGTTCTTTTGTCATCTCTTGATGTAACATATAGGTACTTATCCACTGTCTTAACTTGGAACTTTCACGTTATCTAGAATATTGCCAGGGCAGGGCTTCATTGTCAAGTTGAGAAGCTTTTCCAAGCCATGCTAAGAGATGGTCATTCACCAGACACATGCACATATTTGACCCTAATTCAGGCTTATGCAGTGAGTTGGAAGCTCTCAGAAGCTGAGGAAGCTGTCCATATCATGCAGGAGAAAGGAATCCTGGTTTCATGTGCTCATTATAAACATTTGCTATTTGCTTTTTGGAAACTGGTCTCGTGGGAGAAGCAGAAAGGGTTTACAGAGAGCTGTTAAGGTCTGGCGTAAGTCCTGATCTTGCTTGATATCGGACTATGCTGAGAGGGTATATGGAATATGGATATGTCAAAGAAGGTATCCAATTTTCTGAACAGAATGCAAAATCAGACAGTTTTATTATGAGTGCAGCTGTACATTTCTACAGACCAGCAGGGATGGAAATTCAAGGAGAATTTCTTTTGCAATCCATTAATAGGTTGGGAGTTCCATTTCTTAACAGACTTAAAGTTGGATAGAAGTCAGGGTTACCTTTTAGATTTCACAACTAACTGCTTGATGGTAATTGGTAAGGCAAAGAACGGATGGTAGAGGAACTGGAACAAAATGAAGAGGAGTTTCGATGCAGTTGAAACAAAAGATGTGGAAATGCCTTCTGATTAATGATCAGCAAGCTATTGCTGATTATTGTTTGGTCAATTAGTTAAAAAGTTCTGACTATATTTGAGTACTCAAAATTAGAGAGGTGAAAAAAGGACCAATGAGTAAACAGATACCATATTGGTGGTGTGGCTAAACAACTGCTTTAGTTCAAGATAAATGGTAGTGAACATTGTTGGTTTCTAATGATTTTAAGAGGTGAATTGGTAGTTCATAAATTTAAAAAGAATAATTGTCAATGACTGTTGATTATGAATGTTACAGTTTCAACATATACTCGATAGATATATTGTTTACGTCTATTTCAGAAGTTTGATTGACTGTTTCATTGTCTTCTTTCAAATGTTCAAGGACTCTATTGACTTCTTGAAGGTGAAAAACTACTTAAGAGAACAACTTCAATGTTCTATGGCTTCAAAATTTAAGTGATTGAAATTCTTTCAAATATAGTTTCTTATTAAAATGTCATTAAAATATCCAACAATTAGAAATTCAAGTTTTTATATCCAAAGCACCTTCAAATATTTGTCAGACAAGATTTAGTCATTATAATGACTCTTTTCCAGGCAAATAAGTTGACCTATGTTGCTCAAGGATTAATAGGACGGGTGAATGATTAAAAAAAATCAATGAAGATACAGAGGGGGACATTAGAGAGAGTGATCACAACATTAACGTCATCTCGTTCTTGCCTATTCAAAGAGACTACAATTACTATGGGCTTATTTAGTAAAGAGCTGATAAGCCCTTTTTTAGTTTATTGATCCATTTAAACTGGTTAATTTTATGAAAAAACTATTAAATTTATTTGATAAAGAGCTAGTTGGGTTGACTAATTTAACCTAACCAGCTGATTTTTTAGAAGCTCATCCACTGGAGCGTTTAGTACCTCAATTGATAGCTTTTCAATTTTACGTCAATTTTTCCTCATTTACGATTTGTAAGTCGGAATTGAAAGTCGTCTTCTTGCTCTTTTTCTATCTATGGCGACCGAAGCTTGTTAGGTTAAAAGGTAATAACTTTTCCTGAAGCTTGTTAGGTTTAAAGGTAAGAACTGTCATCTCTCAAATTTTCTGATACGAGTTTTCTTTAGTTTGATTAGTAATTACGAGAATTTTGTGATTTGGGGTTTTGTAGAATAGGAAGAAGATGAAACCTGATGTGGTGAAATGGGAGATGGTGTTACCTACACACCTGAGCTTCAAGAGGATACAGATGTACGAGAAGTACCCAAAAGGCCAATCAAGAG
>JANQAP020000205.1:1106193-1122940 GCA_026874005.2 Erythroxylum coriaceum | reverse complement strand
TTATGTTTTATATGGTTTAAAATTATATAATAATTAATATATTGTGATTTGCATATTGTTTAATATATTTTAAATAAAATTTACATGCATAAATAATTTTTATTATAAAATAAAATATAATTAAAATTAAAAGTATTTTTTTTATGTTACAAAATAGTCTATTATATGAAGCTCTTTGTTAAATAACAGTTAAATAGTCAACTAATTTTTTAGAAAAGATTTTCTAAAAAAAGTTCTATTGACGAAAATCCTACTAACAAAAGCTCTATTAATATAAGCTCATTCAAACAAACAATTCGAGTTCGTTAAGTATTGAAATATAACAATAACAATTTTTTAGTAAAATTGCAAAATCTAAAAAATTTGATGGTACGTAATTTTATCTTATTTGAATTTTGAAATATTAAAAATGTACAATTAATTCGAACCAAAATTTGAATGTATACATATTTTTGTCGCATCGGTACGGAGTTATTTATGTAAATGTTATTGGATTCAGTCGTAAAAACTACTAAGGGACTATTTAAGGAAAAGAATTCCAGAATTCACAAACCCCATCCCATTGGGTTTATACATTTTTCACTGTGTAGCTCTCTGCTTAAATTTCAAGCAGTCATCCTCGTACACTTCTAACGCTACGATACCTGTATCTAGAAAGAAAACCTTAAACCCTCCCCCTCCCTTTTCTCTCTCAATATCTAGAATTTTCCGCTTGTTCTTCACTTTCTCTTTCTTAGGTTTTTGGCAAGTTAGCTGAGTGTTAGGGTTTTTGGCAGAGAGGTGTTGGTTGATTGTAAAATGGCTTCGTTGGCTATGGCTGCCGAGAAGCTTAGGGATTTAAGCCAACCGATTGATGTTCCTCTACTCGATGCTACTGTTGCTGCATTCTATGGCACTGGATCTAAAGGAGAGGTTTGGGTTTTTCTTTCTCTCTCTGTTTCTCCTTTGCTTGCTGTGCAAAGTTCCTATTTTCTTGGTCTCTACTTATGCTTCCAGTTCTTTTGTGCCTTTTCCTTTCTCGACCTTTCCCAAAATTTATGTGGTGACTATGAGAGTTGGGGTTCAAGTTCCACTGAATCAGGACCTTAGAAAGAAAATGCGTTCTTATGCTCTTTGTGGTTCAATATTACGTTTACTTAGTTGAAAGGTTTAAATTTGTAGGGTTGGCTGCTTTGGATTAAGTTTCATTATAATCATTGATTGTTCAGCTCCAGTTTCATTTGGGGTTTTATGTTAGGGATTTTTGAAGCGTGTATGACTCTGCGTTGAGACAGTTTTGTGAGAGTGTCTCTTTTTTTTTCGTATAGTTTGCCTTATTTATGTGCTTTTATTTTCTGGCTTTTCTGTTGCATTCTTTCTTCTCCCATTTATAATTTTTTTAGCTGAATTTTGTGCTATAAAGTCCTCTACTATAGACAGTTCCAGCCAACCTTCATTTCTCTGCAAAAATTCCGTCAGATTGGGTCATTGTGTATGTTCATTTTTTAGTCTTTGAGTAGAAGCACCGATACTTCCTGCTATGTAGTTTGGTGCTCTGAGTGCAATTGCTTAGGAAAACTATTTGCTATTAGAGTCTGTTCTTTGAGCTTTATAAAATGATAGTGGGATATACCATGCTTAGTTTTGATATTAGCACTGTTTCTCATTTTTAATCACTGTAATTTCTTCTAGTTATTCTCTTACTTTGCTCCATTTGGTCATAGAGGGCAGCTGCAGACCGCATTTTGCAGGATTTACAAGGCAATCCAGATATGTGGCTGCAAGTGGTGCACATTTTGCAAAATACAAAGAGCCTGAACACCAAATTCTTTGCTTTACAGGTCACTTGTAGTTTGTTTTTCCTGGAGACATTAGTTGAATACCTTTCACTTGAAACCCTAATCACTGTTTTCTGGAGCCAGAAGATGTATTCCAACTTGGCTCAAATATTAGGGGTTTGATATATTGGGTGATTCATTGTTGTGGATCCTTAATTATGACATATTTGTTTGGTTCTGGTAGTTGACAGGAGGTTTAATATGTGGGAGGTTTAATATGTGGTAGGTTCGGTTAAGGGACTGATGGATGCAAAAGAACATTGATATATGTAAACTCTAATTGATGCTTCTAAAGTGCAAGGATGATATGCTTGATAAAGGTTACTGTATAGCTGAATTGCTTCACTGGGATGCATTTGTTTAGGTCATTTGTGTGACATGCTTTGCACGCCTGCCACTGTAATACATAATGTGTCATTTACATCTAGCGCTGCACACTTTGTTCAATTTTGTGTTTCTGCATTCGACATTATTATTGACCATGCAAGGAGTGCCTCAAATGGTTACCCCTTCTCTAAGAGCAAGGCCTCAGAGTAGATGCCACCATAGGCATAGGTGTATAAATGCCTTTATGTAATTGGAAGTTGTTAGGAAACTTGCACATGCTTTATCATTGATCTGAGGTACATTGAATAGCCAGTTGTTTTCTCTTTGGGAAGAGGAGATGTTACTCTTCAGTTATCGGCTTGATCCTGCTTTTGCAAGGGTCAAAGCATAGCTTCTTGTATGAGTGAATTAGGTCCATAAAATAATAGTGTGTAATGCAGCTAATTCAGGTGAGGTTATGGGATCCTTTATGTTTTCCTTGTCATTAATGGTATATATTTCTACAAATAGTCTATATGTGCTTTGAGGCGGAGGAGTTTTACTGATTGATTTTAACTGATTGATGGTACTAGTTTAAATGATCAATGCTAGGCTGCTGATGCTCA
This sequence comes from Erythroxylum coriaceum, assembly GCA_026874005.2. Lineage (NCBI taxonomy): Eukaryota > Viridiplantae > Streptophyta > Magnoliopsida > Malpighiales > Erythroxylaceae > Erythroxylum > Erythroxylum coriaceum. Next base: position 1,120,191 of record JANQAP020000205.1, on the reverse strand, counting down.
TATAGGCTTTTGTTTTCTATTTCTGAAGGTTCTAGAAAGTGTTATTAAATACAGATGGAATGCATTGCCGGTTGAACAGCGAGATGGAATGAAAAATTACATATCGGAAGTAATCGTACAGGTATGTATGCTTGCGATAGAGTTATGGATGGTGGGTTTTTAAATATTATTCAGTTTCCTCTTTGAATCATATGCTGTTGGTATATCTAATTGTGGGTCTATGTACAGCTTTCAAGTAACGAGGCTTCTTTTCGAATGGAAAGGCTTTATGTGAACAAGCTAAATGTTATTTTGGTTCAGGTATAGGTTGCTGTTCTTGGTAATAGGAATAAAGAATCTGTATTTATCTCATCTTGCATTTACTACATTGCTGTAGCTGTATTGAGTGTGATGATGCCCTTCTTTTGGTTGTTTTCTTTCATTCTTTCTTTTATTACTCTTTTCGGTTTCTTTGAAAAGCATATGGTTTGATTTCTTAAATCAGTGTTTTCCTCCTTTTTGAATTTTGACATCCATTTTGCGTGGATCTGTTTCTTGGTCATTCTTGAATTTTCTTTCTGATTATGTTTTGATTTTGGCTTCAATTTTCACTAGTGTTTGTATTGCGGTGAGAATTGTGAGTCCAATTTTGACTAGCGTTTCTCTTGAGGTGAGTACTGTGATGAATGAATATCACCTAACTGGCTGTACAGATTTTGAAGCATGAATGGCCAGCTAGATGGCGAAGCTTTATACCTGATCTTGTTGCAGCTGCAAAAACTAGTGAAACAATTTGTGAGAATTGCATGGTTATTTTGAAAGTAAGTTTGTCACTTTCATTTTATTTATAAAGAACTTGTTTCTGGTATCTACAGTGACAATTTTTTTTCCAGCTTCTAAGTGAGGAAGTTTTTGATTTTTCCCGAGGAGAAATGACTCAACAGAAGATCAAGGAACTGAAACAGTCCCTAAACAGGTATTGCAACTTTGCCATTTGCCTTGTAAAGTTTTGCCATGTTAAAGTGTGGCTGCAACATTGTAATTTCTCAAAGGCTCTTTTTATGCTTTCTTTTCTTAACCTCATTTTACTTTTTATTTACATAGACCTCTTTTTGTGCTATCTTTTCTTAACCTCATTTTACTTGTTATTTACATAGACTCAATTATAAGTTTATTCTACTCTTATTATTTATGTTGTTATTGTTCACAACTATCTCATTCTTCACTCTCCCTTTTCTTTTTGGCTTTCAATAACCTTGTCATTACAGTATTCCAATCTTGTAATTTATGCTAACTGCTTGTCCTTTCAAATTTGGTATATTGTTTGACGAATTAGCTAAGAATTTCTTTTTTTTTTGACAGTGAGTTTCAACTCATCCATGAGTTATGCTTGTATGTACTGTCAGCCTCCCAAAGAACTGAGCTTATTCGAGCAACATTGTCCACCTTGCATGCTTTTCTTTCCTGGATTCCGTTGGGCTATATCTTTGAATCTCCACTGGTATGCACATTGGTAACCATGTATTTTTGTTAATTTTGTCGTATTATTTGTCAACTTGCACATATGAGTTGATTTTGAGATTGTTCTCTTCGTGTATCCTTACATATGTTTTTCATGTCGCTTTTACAGTTGGAAACACTGCTCAAGTTTTTTCCCATGTCATCATATAGGAATCTTACACTCCAGTGTTTGACAGAGGTAGATTGTAGTAATGGTGAAGATCTTTATGTTTTCCATTGTTGAGAACTATTGATGCCTATTTTTCTTGATATGGTGTTTACAGGTTGCAGCACTTAATTTTGGAGACTTCTACAATGTCCAGTATGTGAAGATGTATTCTGTTTTCATTGTTCAATTACAGGTATGGGTCATCTGGATGCAAAACTAGAATACGGTTGTACTATCCTGTATTATGTCATCTCCATTTGATGCAACCTGTACTGGATGCATAATATTTTCCTCCCTAGGCCATTCTTCCACCAAGCACAAACTTGCCAGAGGCTTATTCTCATGGATCTAGTGAAGAGCAGGTCCCATCTTTTCCTTTAATTCTAGACTCTCGACATGCTTTTATTCAACTGATTATCGTTGTTTTTTGGTTGCTTTGTCAGGCATTTATTCAGAACTTGGCATTGTTTTTCACTTCATTCTACAAGGCAAGTTTTCCTTTCTGTGAATCTCAATGCCATATTTTCTGGCCCTAGTTGGAGTAGTTGTAGGAAGTTCAGCTGAAAAGTGATAATTTTTGTGTGTGGCCATGGGATGTTCTTTAAAGCATGAACTCCTGCATATACTTTGTGTTTGATATTTGCAATTCGATGAAATTGTGTCAAAAAGGGAAGCCCCTGTGCTAAGCTGCAACTGATTGGGTGACCTAGGTTCCAAGCCTTGAGTTTTATCAGTTACATGTGGAAATGGAGTATTTCGGGGAGGATTGTAGAAGGTTGTCATAGACCAGGTTGAAGCTTGATGGTTGTGTTCTTTATGTACCTAGCAATGGTGCTACCTATTATAGCATGAATGGTTATTACTTGATGTATGATGGTGGTTTATCCCTTAGATCCAACATGAACAATTTCTTTCTCTTAAAACTCCAGTGCAGTGCACTATGGATGGAATCTTTTCTCCTATTGAGCATTGGCTCTAAGATCACACTTATGTCATGCTAGAAATGGTTTTGCTCATAATGCCCATCCATATCTTTGCAGTCTCATATCAGAGTGCTGGAGTCTACTCAGGAGAACATTTCTGTACTGCTCTTGGGCCTTGAATATCTGATTAATATCTCGTATGTTGATGACACAGAAGTCTTCAAGGTATTTCCCACATCCTCATTCACTACCTATCTTTTTTGCTTGTCACTGAATTTGACCCATTGTGAAATGTTTTTCTTGTATGATTTGTAGGTTTGTTTGGACTATTGGAATTCCTTGGTTTTGGAGCTGTTTGAGGCACAACATAATCACGAGAATCCTGCTGTAGCTGCAACCATGATGGGACTGCAGGTATAATGTATAATATCACTATTAGCTTGTCATTTTCAGATGATTTTGTATGAGAAAACCTGACATACTGATTACAAGTATTCATCCGTGGTGATCTCTTATTGATAAAATCTTCATTCGATCTTTGTGATGACACGTTCCTGAAGTACTCTTTTATTTAAAAATGCGTTAAGGGTGAGGGCCTTCTTTCTGAACGTAATACTGTTACAAGAGAGATTTTTATACTAGTTAGGAAAGTCTCCAGCAGTAGAAGGTTCACATCTTTTCTGTTTTGTACAATCAAACTAAATAGGTAGATCAGGATTCTGAAGTGGGCTTCTAATATTTTTTCCTATCACATTGAATGTGTTAAATTTTTACCTTGTTTGAAGTATTTTTCAACAGTGAAGAGATTTTTATTTAGGCTGTTAACACATTATCTATAAGTATGGCATGACCTAATTTTCTGCCGCTGGAGTTATGTCGTCATCCTAACTGTGCCCTTTTACTTTTAGTATTTCTACTTCAAGCTAGTGTTACTGAGTCAGTTATTTAAGTCCTTTCACTTGCTCCCATAAGGATTCAGTGAAAAAAATAATTTCCTCATATCTTTCTGGTTGTCTTGTTTTTCTATTTCCACAATATCATATGATGTTTTACTTTTCTATTAATGTCTTTGTACTCCTAAAGATAGATTATTTAAAAAGCAGATTGGTTTAGTTAATGGACTTGACTGAGAAGACCTATTTTCCATAGTAAGTGGTAATAGGCAATAAGTTGAGTCAGAGGATTGAAATAGGAAAAAACGATAAGTTAAACAATTGTAAGAATGATTCTTTTTAGCAAACTGCATAGGAAAGATGAAAATTTCAAGAGAATCTGAATATTCTCATTTCCTTTTTGAATTTGATGAGCTTGATCTCCTTTTTGTTCTAGGTTTTGTTTTCTGCTGTTTCTTTCCAGTTCACATACATGTATCACTCATGTGCATGTTTAGTTCTTGATGCTATCTTGTGGCTTCTTTATTCTCTGATGCTAGCAGTTCAATCATTTCTTATTGATGGCTGTTCTGTTGTGGATCCAGATACCTTCTCTTCATGGTATGGTTGATGGCCTGGGGTCACAAGTTTTTCAACGGAGACAACTGTATGCTGGACCAATGTCAAAGTTGAGGATGCTTATGATTTGTCGTATGGCAAAACCTGAGGAGGTTTTGATAGTTGAAGATGAAAACGGTAACATAGTTCGTGAAACCATGAAGGACAATGATGTTCTTGTTCAATACAAGGTAATACGTCTTTTTTCTTGTCTATTTTCAAATGTAATCTATGATACTATTCCCCCTGTTAGAGATACTAAATGTTTTTGAATTGATTGATATTTTAGTGTAGCAGACTTTGGTGCAAAGTTTCTTAATCATGATAGATGCCTGGACCAAGGGTTTGATTGAAAGAACCATGTTAAATTATTCCTGAAAATAGGGACAACCATATTATGACCATGGTTTGGTTTCCATGTTTTGAGTTTTTTAGTTGATATTGATATATAGTTAGTGTAAAACAGGAGTTGAAAAGTTTGTTTTGGGATTGTTGGCAATGATGGTTCTGTTAATATGATTGACGCTTGCCGACATTCTCTCTATGGTGATAAAGGTCGAGTCAAAAATGATTTTGGTTAATCGTAAATTCTCATTGTTTGCAGTAATTTTGTCAAACAATATTGTTTTTTTTGTGTTGATTATGTATATTTATTCTAGTGAAATGTTGATTTTACAGATAATGAGAGAGACACTAATCTACTTATCACATCTTGATCATGATGACACTGAAAAGCAGGTAAGATCAATGAATGTGCTTGGGCATTTAATCTCTAACTAATGCATTTTCTGAAACTTCTTTTGTATCTATAGATGTTGACAACCAACAATAGTAGTTTCCTTTGTCAATCTTATATGTTACTGGGTAGCTTTAAATGCATATGCTTCCTGTTTCTGAAAAACAATTGCCATTCAGGAAGTTGAACTGATGAGGAAGAGAATACATGGATTACAGCAGTCTAGTTAATTATTCTTTTCTTTCTATCAATAATTACAATATGGTGGTTGATTTGATTTGTGATAATAGTTGATGCCTTTGCTCTACTTATGCTTCAGTAGTGTAGAGGTAATGAAAGGCTAGACTCATTACATGGCGTGATGAGTTGACACTTATTATTATAATTTTTTATTCTGTTGGTTGTTTCAGATATTGCCAAACTTATAATTAGTATTCTTTTGCTCTATAAAAGTCATAATTTGATTCTTGCTATTCATTCTTTTTGTTATTATTCAGATGCTGAAGAAATTGAGTAAACAGTTGAGTGGTGAGGATTGGAGTTGGAACAACTTGAATACTCTTTGCTGGGCTATAGGATCTATTTCTGGTTCCATGATGGAAGATCAGGTATAAAATTTATGTGCACTAGGCCTGCAGTTGTTGTGTAATTTGTGATACATGTGATATACTTTCTCTGAGTCTTAGATTGCAAAATAATTGTGTTCTGGGAGTTCTATAAATGGTGTGTGTGGTTGGTTAGCAGTAGAACTTTTTGTATTTGTTATTTGATATTATAACTAAACTTGCTTAGCTGCTATGAAAAGAGTGGTGTTTACTCCTCCTTCCTCTCTTAATTCAGTATCTCCTGCAAATCCTCATCCTGGCATCTACCTAAGGTAGAAAATGCCTTAAAATTTTGTTCTTCGAGAACAAGTCCTGTAAACTCCTATCAATGGTTTGTGTGGTTGGTTAGCAGTAGAACTTTTTGTATTTGTTATTTGATATGATAAAACTAAACTTGCTAAGCTGCTATGAAATGAGTGGTGTTTACTTTATGAAAGTTTTCTTGAATTTAAATTTGTTTAGGTTGTACTGCTTTTAGTGTGTCATGTTCAAGTTTGGGATCTGCCAACACTTAGCAAGTTTGCTTTCACTTCTTTCTTGGCATAGTTGAGAAGACTATGGAGGATTGATCTTTTCATTCGAGGGAAATTGATGTAGGACAAATAGAAGAAATATTAACTAGTAGCTAAAACTCATAGAAACTAGGAAATATGGGCTGTTTTGTGTTGTTAGGCTGCTGGAGTATCAGATTTTAGGTCTGGATTTCAGCTTAGGTTGTTGGAATTTCAAGTTTGGATTAGCTGGAAATTTAGGATTTGATTACTGGAAATTTAGGCTAGAATTTTAGGGTTGCTAGAAATTCAGGGTACAAGTGTTGGAATTTAGTGAAGTAAATAGGTAATGAAGGGGAGGGAATTAGGAATCACTTCTACGGTATAAGAATGATCTTAGAGAAAGCATCACACCTTTTAATTCAAAGCACAAGTTTTTAGAAAACAATTCAGGATATCTTGTTATTGAAGGGTTGATTACACATATTTATATAGAACCCTTATTTTATTAGGAAATGATTCCTAACAAATTTAAATCATATTCTAATTAAAATTTTATAAGTTTAAGTCATAAACAACTATGATAACATATCTAAAACTAGAATAACATATCTAACTTACTGCCACTTCCTATCTAGTAGGAGATCCTAATATAATCTAAATTTGAGCCCTTGATGTCTTTGTCAACTCAATTTCTACCCTTCATCGTACCAAATTAAAGCTTGTCATTGACTAATTTTTCCTCTTTTATTATTTTATAGACTTTAAGCTATTTTATATAAAAAATATTTGCATGCTAATTTTCCATTTTGTGTTGGTGCTGGAAACTAATATATACTGGATGTTTGTTGTATTCCTATGTTCTTCTTCCTTTCTATAGTTCTTAACATTTACAGTATGTGTCTTTATTCTGCTTCTCTTGAAATTAGTAAATTTTTAAGGAATGATGATACTGAAGTGCATCCATTTTGGTAACTACATCATCATTTTCAAATAGATGACCATAATAAAAAATTATTATTTGTCTTATCTTTATTTTAGCATTTCCAGATAGATGACCATAATGATAAGTTATCATGTCTACCTATATTTTAGCTATTCCAGATAGATGACCATAACAATAAATTATCATTTGTCTATATTTTAGCATGTGGCATATGTGTGCATTTATGGAGCATCATTTCAATTGAGAAGTTGTATCTAAAAGATCTCTTTTTCTAAAAGTTCATCTTTGGTTGATTTTATGATACCACTTGCTGTAAAGTGTTGGTCACTTGATTGTTTAAACTAGTGAAAAAGGATATTGGCATCTCTTGTGTCATTCACTCTGGGCATTGGATATAACAGGAGAACAGATTTCTGGTGATGGTCATTCGTGATTTGCTGAATCTATGTGAAATCACAAAGGGAAAGGACAACAAAGCTGTTATTGCTAGTAACATTATGTAAGACATCTTGATTGCCAAAACTCTTATTGATTGCCTCTTGTTAAATGATACCATTGGCAAGTTGATGGCGACTAATGTAACTTTACCATATTCTGCTGTTTATGTGGCTTTTAGTTTAAGCAAGAAAACATTAAAGTCAAAAATAAAATAATGAAAATTTGGGTGTTATAGCGGTTTGGTGAGAAAGCTCAACAAAAAAATTGATGAGGTGATGACTTTTGATTTGAATTCACGTATACTAGATTGATGATTAATTCTTTTTGCAGGTATGTGGTTGGACAGTATCCGAGATTTCTTAGAGCCCATTGGAAGTTCTTGAAAACTGTTGTCAATAAATTGTTTGAGTTTATGCATGAAACACATCCTGGAGTTCAGGTTGGTTTACTTTAAATGTTTATAACTTATCCATTTCTGCTTATATAGTCATGATCATTTTTTATAAATTGAATTGCAAATATTGATCAGTTAATATGCTGTTTGTGCATCCGCTTTCATTCTTTTATTGCCTGATAAGTTGTGAATGATTATATTTTTTTCAATATCTTGCAGGATATGGCCTGTGACACCTTCTTGAAAATTGTTCAAAAATGCAAACGGAAGTTTGTTATTGTTCAGGTAAAATCTTTTTCTATTCATTTTTTTTCTTTCAATTGCTTTTTTAGAAGTAATGTGAAAATTTACTGGAGAGCCAATATGAGTGCTTATCTGTTATGGTCCCTGGATTGTGATCGAGTTATGGGACGAATTGGGAAAGAGTTCTCCTGCGAGTCGTGTAGCTCGCTGTTCTTCTTTGTTTTTCTACCTAGCACCTATGATGAAGCTATATATGAAGGCTCGTTGAGAGAGAACCTTCCGATCTCTTATACACAATTAAAAGGAAACAATAATTTTCTTCTCATATCCCAATTCTTGTTCTGCTTACAAATTTAAAGAAAACTAAGAGACTGAAAAATAACTGACCGAGCTATACCCTTAATAATAGGAATCAGTATCCCATAATGATAGCACTACTAACAAACTTAACTAAAGAAACACAGATATAAAAATGCAAAGAAATCTGAATATTCCAGCATCCGGCAGCATAAGCCTCAAGCCCTCCTTTTATAAACTAACCCCTTAGCAAATTTATTCACTTGTTTGCTCCTAACATTATCCTGTTTCAGGTTGGAGAAAATGAACCATTTGTGTCTGAACTTCTGACAGGCCTCCCATCTACTGTTGCTGACCTTGAGCCTCATCAAATTCATATTTTTTATGAATCTGTATGCGTTTTTATTCTCTGATCACAATTTTATCGGAACAGCAGATTCCAAATGTGTTGATTGGTCATTTTGCTCTTTTATTTCCTCAGGTTGGTCATATGATTCAAGCTGAATCTGATCCGCAGAAGAGGGATGAATACCTACAAAGATTGATGGATCTTCCCAACCAGGTATGATAATCAGAGGTCTCGCTGTCTTTCTCCTTTGAATTTTTCTGTACACAGCAAGAAAGCACGTTTGTGTTTTTGGGTGAGTGATATACTCCAAAGAGCTCTTATTCTTAGTCCACTATTTATTGTCTTCTTTCTGTGCCCAATTCCATGTTCTGGCGATTTCAGGTGTAGTGTGTATCAATTTCAACACATGACATTTCAGCTTGCTTGCTTCCAAGCTCAGTAGCTAATGGTGTCTGTTTTTTTCTGGTTACAGAAATGGGCAGAAATTATAGGGAAGGCACGCCAGAGTGTTGATTTTCTTAAAGATCAAGATGTGATCAGGACCATTCTCAACATTTTGCAGGTATTACTTTGATGTTGAGACACATTATTGCTGATAGTTGGAAGGGAAAGATAATGTTCGATTTGATACTCTTTTCTATTTGAGACTAATATATGCACTACATAAAAGCCTGGTAGTTTATATAGTTGCTATGAGAAATCATTCGAGCTTGTGCTATTCCTCTTGGCCCATTTCATGTACTACCTGTACCTGTACTTGAGTTGTCTTTGAACACTTCTTTGTTAACTGGAACTCATTGGGTGTTAGACATGCATTCTCCATGTGTTAATTCGTGCCATTATTATGTTGCAGACAAATACGAGTGTTGCAAGTTCTCTTGGGACATACTTCTTATCACAAATTTCTTTAATATTTTTGGACATGCTTAATGTGTACAGGTACTTTTTCAAGTTAATCTACTTTTTCAAGTTAATCTTTTCAGTTTCAAATTGAACTTTTGTTTAATCAACATATTTATTGCCTTTTTTGCAATAGAATGTACAGTGAGCTTATCTCAAGTAGCATTGCAGAAGGAGGACCTTACGCATCTAGAACATCCTATGTGAAACTCTTACGGTTAGATTCTCTTTGGTTTTATATCAAATCTGGTGAACAATCCAAATATTTCTGTTGTTGATGCCCTTGTAGAACAGGTCTGTTAAGAGAGAGACACTTAAGCTCATTGAGACATTTTTGGACAAGGCTGAAGATCAGCCACATATTGGAAAGCAGTTTGTGCCTCCAATGATGGATCCAGTTCTTGGTGATTATGCAAGGAATTTACCTGATGCCAGAGAGTCTGAAGTTCTTTCCCTTTTTGCAACAATTATAAACAAGTATGTTGCTATTTTTTAGATTTTTCATGCACTCTTAATTTCTGGAATGGTCCAGGGTATATGTGCAATCTTTGTTTATTATATGCAATGAGTCAAATAGTTTAGTTGGTTGATACTAGGTGGTTGGTACTAGGTTTAGTGGAGATTATGTTAAAATCAGATCAAAGATTAGTGGATGGAATTTGCATGTGTTGATGTGTTGCCTGCTTTGCTACACTGTTTGGAATTGACTGTTGTTCATAGAACAGTTGTGTCTAACCTGCATTCAAGTCTGCACAAGTGCCCCTTCTGAGCCATGCAATTGTAAAATGATATTGGATATCTATATGAGTAGTAATGCGATTCTAATCCTATCCTTTTTGTCTGCTTTGATGAATTAGTGTTCACTGTTCCCATCTTTTTTCTTTTTGACATGGTCTTCCTGGTTTATTGCACCAAGGTATAAAGCAGCAATGATAGATGACGTACCTCGTATATTTGAAGCTGTTTTCCAGTGTACGCTGGAGGTGAGAATACAGATTACTGATTTGATGCATCTGTTATAAGTGGTGGACATATTTCTTTCTTTCTACTGGTTTACGGTGGTTGAAATTGAGAACAAAAGAAAGCTTGAAATTTTTTAATACAATCATATATATTGGTATATAATATTGTTTTCATATATAAAATGAGGACTTTCAATGAATTACATTATTTCACTACAGGTGCTACTGTACCTTGGTTGTGTTTGTCTGAATTCTTGAACCCTTTTAGCTGTTAGTTTATAGTGCCCTTTGATCTTGGACAAGAAGGAAAGAGGGAATTTTGTCACGCTATATTCCTATCCTTTTCCAGGACAATCCAGTCTTTCCTTGCATCGTCTTTATGGGCATCTGATGCATGTTCATAGTGCCTTGTTCTCTTACCTTAGGCATATCTCTGTGAATGAGACATAGTAGCATTCCTGATAGTCTTTGCATGGCATTCATGCTTATTAGTATACCTGTTAGAGTTAGGAGTCTGGACAATTAAAAATTGCTCAAATGCGTGAGAATATTATTTACGTCTACAGGAAGAACCTCAAAAGAAGGTCCTGATCCTGCCCAAGCCTAATGGCCGTACTACAAGGATTTTTTCCAAATTCCAGAATTCCCTCTCACTCATTTCTGTGTTTCCTTAATACTAACATTCTCTGACTCTCTAACGACTTTGCCACGCTGGCGCTATTCGGCTGCTAACCTAACAACCTATTACAGAGCTTAATTCTTATTCCTACGGGTGTAAACCAACAAGGGCCTATGGGCTGAACTGTTCCGGGCTGAACTGTTCCCGCTAGCCATGCTATCAATACCACATAGGACCAATCTGAAGGGCACCATTGGCATGACCAATCATCTTTTTAGATATTGACACTTCACATTAGCTTTTTCTAGAAATGTGAATGGTTAATACTTGTATTGTGCAATTAAGCATATCTCATTTAGTTGAAAAACTAACTATGACACCAAAAATTTAAGCCACGAGACTGTTTCTCAATTTGTCTTAGTATTAAATATATTGAATCTCCTAAGGAAATTTCATGAAGAAGCTTGAGACTGTTGTATAAACTACTGTTTCTGCTTGTGTAAATCGCAGATGATAACGAAGAATTTTGAGGACTATCCAGAACATCGCCTCAAATTCTTTTCCTTGCTTCGTGCCATTGCCACACATTGTTTTCCTGCATTGATTCGTTTAACAAATCAGGTTGTTGTCATTCACTTAATTATTGGAGTGCTTACTATCTAAAGGAGCAATGATTTTATTATTTGCTATGTGCTGACATAGTAGGTTCTTGTCGGTGTTAAAGTAGTAAAATACCTCTTTCTGTTGGTGTATTGCCCCTCAACTTCATGTTGACTTGATCTTGGTCTCCTTATATTTACGTGCCAGCAACTTAAGCTTGTTATGGATTCGATAATTTGGGCATTCCGGCATACAGAAAGGAACATTGCAGAGACTGGATTGAATTTATTATTGGAGATGCTGAAGAACTTTCAGGTCTAAATTTTTTTTCTTAATTTGGTATTTGTATATTGGTATTATGGATTTGTAATACTTATTTTGCTTGTGGATGCTGGCAATTCACAGGCTTCTGAGTTCTGTAATCAATTCTATCGGACGTATTTCTTAACCATTGAGCAGGAAATATTTGCTGTTTTGACGGACACTTTTCATAAACCTGGTTTCAAGTTGCATGTCTTAGTGCTACAGCATTTATTTTGCTTGGTATGTACCTTAATATCTTTCCCTATTTAGTTATAGGCAGGAGGAACCACAGTAATAGTGCACATTTTCAGGTGGAGAGTGGTGCTTTAACAGAGCCGTTATGGGATACTGCAGCAGTGCCTTATCCATACCCAAATAATGGAATTTTTGTTCGTGAATACACTATTAAACTTTTGGGAACATCATTTCCCAATATGACTGCAACAGAGGTGAAAGTTAATTTTCTTCATATGATTCTATACTTTCACCATTATAACTTCATTTGCTGATATGGGGAGACTGTCAGGTTACTCAATTTGTAAATGGACTTTTTGAGTCGAGGAATGATCTCTCTGTATTTAAAAATCACATACGAGACTTTCTCGTGCAATCAAAAGAATTCTCAGCTCAGGTAAGATCCTAAATATGGTGTACCTTGTCATGTTCCCTGTTTGTCCACTTTAACCCAAGGAAAACTACTTGTCGTGTCAAAGGGCATTTTGTCTTTTGAAGAGTTTATTGTTTCTTCTGCAATTTTTAATTTTATGTGGTTCTGGTAACCCACAAGGTATTAGTGCCAATGTTTTCAACAATGCTAGTTCAAAGGAGGTGCTAATTTAGTGGTTTGTTATTTCAACAGGATAATAAAGATCTCTATGCGGAAGAGGCAGCTGCGCTGAGAGAAAGGGAGCGACAAAGGATGTTGTCCATCCCAGGGCTAATTGCTCCTAATGAAATACAAGATGAGATGTTGGATTCATAGGATATGCTATTTTTGTTTGAGAGGCTAATTTCGTGACTTGGGAATGTGGTCTTCGCAGTTCAAGTGCATACCAGCAGATTTGTGGGGACAGAGAGCATAATCGTTTGTCTCTGTTCCCTGAGTGATGAAAACCTGATGTAATCAGAAGTGTTGCATTGTGAAGGTTGGCCATTGGCAACACTGCATTGGTATCTGTTGGGCAGTTGTAGAGTATTTAGATGTTGCTAATTTTAGGACAATATGGGAATCGTTGGTCCAACTTTTACTGGTTGGTTCTTGTAATCAATTAAGCAGTTCAAATGACCCATTTTTTGAGTGTTTACTGATATCCTCAGATGTAACGGCATTATTATGTTGGCAGGTTGTGTAGAAATTTCCCTTTTTTTTTTTCAACTTTAAAATGTGTCCCATAATTTGATTAGGGTTTAGTTGTTTTTTCCTTTTTTTATCCCCCTTAATACTTCGGCTTACCCACATTCATAGATGTACCCTGATTGTGCTTCCTTAGTATATATATGGGGCTTTTCCTTTAGTCTGTTCTTTTAACTGTCTGTTTCTTCAGCATATTGGTGTTGTAGAAACTATTGAATGCTTGAAATAGTATCAAGTATTTAAGTTCACTAATGAGGTAGCTATATGTGAATCAAGTATACAATTCATTGAATGTGTAGTGTCTATTCTACAAATGCACACGGCGGCGGGTACTAACGCTTTTCTATGTACTAAAATTTATAGTATGCCTTACTATTTGAAAGTGCAGGAATTTACTATATCAAAACTAACTAGGAAGAATAACTGGCCAAATTCTAGATTCTGAATTTAAGTCAAGGAATTATTCTGTTGTTTTTAGGGATGGCAATTTGGGTTTGGGGTTTGGGGATCCTCGTAGGGATTTCCCGTTTGGGGCGGGGATTGGGAAAAAAAATCACCCCGTATAATCGGGGATGAGGCAAATGTAACCTTCGAGACAGAGTCGGGGACGGGGACGGGTTGAATAATTCTCGCTCCGTGGGATCTCCGTTTACGATAATTTTATAAATATATTATATATTTTTAATTTTATACTCTTTAC
>JANQAP020000205.1:1050923-1064699 GCA_026874005.2 Erythroxylum coriaceum | reverse complement strand
GTCAAAAACACTTTAAACATTTCTAACCCGATCCAATTTACCAAAATACCCTTCCCATAAGTGAGGGGATGTTACAAGCGCAGTATCCGTAATAGTTACGGGACATTATCTAAAAAGAGCCTGATATCCATAAGGAATATGGGACAGTGAAAGGTGCTCGGTCACAACAAATAATAACAAAGTAAAGTCTCATATGCATATGCATTTGTACATATATGATTGTGAAATCATTTATGAATTGTGATGATATTGTGATATGCCATATTTGTGTAGTTGTTGATAATGTGATTGATTGGGATATGCATGAGCAAATTATGCCTAAAAGAGTACATGAAATGTGTGACATTCATTATGTCTTATTGAGATGAGGAATGTTGTGAACTTGGTTTTATGTGAGATATTTGTGTATTTAATATGAGTGAGCTCATCAATAATGTTCACTCACTGAGTTCTCAAAACTCATCAAAATTGCAATATGACTTTTTCATATATGAGAGAGGAGACCTAGTTCCTAAGATACGTTAGAAGATCATTTTGGTATTAAGAAATAGCTCAAAGGTCAGTCAGCTGACATCTGAAGAGTTGTAGATTGTATATATGTAGTTTCTTTTGTCACGTAGAACTTTTTTGTAAAATGAGAAGTAAACTCTTAATTACTTATGATAATGTAAATATTTGTCCAATGAAGTGTAATGTTACAATGAATATTATGTTAGTGAATGAAATGAAAAAGTTGCCTTCCAAAGTTTATAAAGTGTATGATGCCATAATAAGTGTATAAGACTGCTCTAACATGCCATTAACATAGGGTATGTTCTTGAATGTCCTCTGGATGTTCAGTTATATACTCTATGGTAGTAGGGTGTTACAATTTTGGTATCAAGGTATGGTTTGGCTTCCATAAGGATATATAAGAATATTTAGGCATAATATACAGTGAGAGATTTGAATAGTGATCACAATCATTTTTGTTATAGGTTATCTGCCATAGGAGATCAAGTTGGAGAGTTAGCTGACTTAAATGACTTAGAGTTTGTAAGAGCCAATAAGGAGTCTCCTGTACCTGAGTTTGCACAAATGCCTCCTAGATTTCATAAGAAAAAGGAAAGGAGGTATGATAAATTAAGAACGCAGGGAGTTGTGGACTTCTACTGAAGTACAAACCCTGCTGAGGCTAAAGGATGGTTAGAGAGAACTGAAAGAGTGTTTGATCAGATGGATTGTGAGTCAGATGAAAAATTTGATTATGCAGTCTCACTACTACAATGTCCAGCATATCAGTGGTGGAAGACTGTTCCAGGCAGTACCACCAGGCCTTGTAGTTTAAAGTGGGAAGATTTTTTGAAGGTGTTTAAAGAAAATTACATACCAAATATTTATCTGGATCCGAAGATGAATGAATTTTTGGATCTGAAACAAGGCAGTCTCTCTGTAGCTGAATATGAGATTCGATTTAATGAGTTGATGAGGTATGCTATTGCCTTGATTCCTTCTGAAGAGGACAAATGTAGGAGATTTGAAGATGGGTTGAACATGGAAATAAGAACGAGCTTTTTCTAATTTGGGTAGTTTTACGAAACTATGAGCGGCCTCGATCAGAATTGAACAGTTGTTAAAAGATGGTCAGGGAGAGTACAGACAGGAGTCTAGAGTAAAGAGATAGGTTGAATTTCAGGCTGATTCTGGAAGGAGTTTCAGTAAATGCCAGTACAGATCATCTCGATTCCATACTAGATCCAGATAATCAGGATTTAGGCTAAGAGGTGGATTTGTTCAGATTAGTAAAGGTAGAGGACAAGTTTTAGGAGGACAGTCC
Source organism: Erythroxylum coriaceum (assembly GCA_026874005.2). Lineage (NCBI taxonomy): Eukaryota > Viridiplantae > Streptophyta > Magnoliopsida > Malpighiales > Erythroxylaceae > Erythroxylum > Erythroxylum coriaceum. Next base: position 1,062,883 of record JANQAP020000205.1, on the reverse strand, counting down.
CAACAAATGCCTAATTTTGAACACTGTGGTAAGAAGCATGATGGTGAATGTTGGAGGTTATCAGGAGCTTATTTTCGATATGGCTCTATTAAGCATTAGTTTAGAGATTGTCCTGAGACTTTGGGACCACAGTCTAGAATGAGAGGAGGAACAATGACTAAGACAACGGTTCAACAGAGTAGAGCTACTAGATCAGTACAGAGAGGCAGAGATAGAGGCAGAACACAATTAGTAGGTCCTAGTGTCAAGACTGAGGTGTGGAGTAACCAGCCGTAATCTTAGGCTAGGATTTATGTCATCACCAGACAGGAGGCGTAGAACTCCCCAGATGTGGTAGCAGGTGTGTTGAATGTCTTTAATTTTGAATCATTTGCATTAGTAGATCCAGGATCTACATATTCATTCATCACACTGTATCTTACATCTAAACTGCATTGTGAGAGAGAAACGTTGAATTGAAGTTTAGAAGTGAGTCCTCCAATAGGTAGTACTATAGTGATTGGGAAAGTGTGTAAAGGGTGTAGCATTCGAATTGATTAGGTAAAGTTGAATGTTGATCTGATAATATAGCAATTGAGGGAGATAGAACTTATCTTAGGTATGGACTGGCTCACTATACATATAGCTATGATGAACTATTAGACTAAGGAGGTAATTATTGAATCCCCTAATCAGCCAAGAGTAGTGTTTCGAGGAGTTAGTCAAGTAGTGTCAGCCTGATTAATTTCATTCATGAGTGCTTTGAGACTGATCTGAGGTAGATGTGAGGCTTATCTGGCCCACGTAGTTGATATCCAGAATGAACAGCCTATTCAGGATATTCCTATTGTTAGGGATTTCCTAGATATTTTTCCTGCTGAATTACCAGGTTTACCCCTAGAAAGGGAAGTGGAGTTTACCATTGGCCTTGTTCCAGGTACTGCTCCTATATCAATTCCTCCATATAGGATGGCAACTGTAAAACTTAAAAAACTTAAGACACAGTTACAGGAGTTGTTAGATAAGGGTTTTATCAGGCCCAGTATGTCACCTTGGGAAGTTATAGTTTTGTTTGTAAAGAAGGATGGAACCTTGGGGTTATGTATTGATTACAGATAATTGAATCGGGTGACAGTGAAGAATAAGTATCCTCTACCGAGGATAGATGATTTGCTCGATCAGTTGTAAGGAGCTCAGGTATTCACTAAGTTAGACTTAAGATTAGGGTATTATCAGCTAAAGATAGTAGAAGTTGATGTACCGAAGAGTGTATTCAGAGTAAGATATGAGCATTTTGAATTTTTAGTGATGTCGTTTAGGTTAACTAATGCTCCAGTAGCGTTTATGGCTTTAATGAATAAGGTATTCCAACCTTATTTAGATCATTTTGTGATTGTATTCATTGATGACATTCTGGTGTATTAAAAAAACAGAGAGGAGCATGCTGAGCATTTGAGAGAGAAACAGATGTATGCCAAATAATGAGAGAGAAACAGATGTATGCCAAGTTTAGTAAGTGTGAATTTTGGCTTAATTAAGTAGTATTTTTGGGTCACATTGTGTCTGGACAAGGCATACAGGTAGATCCAAAGAAAGTAGCAGCAGTGTTAAAGTGGGAAGCTCTAAGAAATGTGTCTAAATTTTGAAGTTTCCTTGGATTAGTTGGATACTACTAGAGGTTTATCGAGGGGTTTTCTTTAATCTAAGCCTCTTTGACAAAACTTCTGAGGAAAAATGTGCCCTTCAGATGGAATGATGATTGTTAAAGAAGTTTGAGGAGCTAAAGTATCGATTAACTATAGCACCGATGTTAGCTATTCCATCTAGAACTAGAGGTTATATGGTGTATAGTGATGCTTCACACCAGGGGGATGTGTACTAATGTAAAATGGTAGAGTAATAGCATATGCATCGAGACAATTAAGGTCTCATGAGTTTTATTATCCGATACATGATTTAGAGCTTGCTACTGTATATTTACTTTGAAGATTTGAGGACACTATCTATATGGTGAAACTTTTCAGGTATTCACTGATCATAAGAGTTTTAAATACTTGTTGAGTCAGACAGAGTTAAATATGAGACAAAGAAGATGGATTAAATTGTTGAAAGATTATGATTGTACAATTGAATGTCATCTTGGTAAAGCTAATGTGGTAGTTGATGCACTAAGTAGGAAATCTAATAGCAGTATGGCTCAAGTACAGTTATTGAGCTTACCTAACTTACTGCAATTGAGAGCATTAAATGTTGAGTTAAATTTAGGACAAAATGAGTCATTGATAGTTATGTTAAAACTCATACCGATGTTGCATGAAAGAATCAGAAAGGCTTAGAGTAAAGATCCAGAATTAATGAAGCTTATTGAGAAATTGAAAGTGAATCCAAGTTCTGAGTTTGAATTGAGGAATGATACACTGTGGTTGAAACAGAGACTATGTGTACCTGATGTAGATAATCTGAGAAAGAAAATTTTAGAGGAAACATATGTAGCAACCTATGTTATGCATCCTGATACTATCAAGATGTATAACATGTTAAAACAAAATTTCTGGTGACCAGGGATGAAGAGATAAGTGGCTGAGTATGTTGCTAAGTGTTTGACTTGCCAACAGATTAAGGCAGAGCATCAGGCTCCAATTGGTAAGTTACAGTCATTACCTATTCCGGAATAGAAATGGGAACGAATTACTATAAATTTTATAATGGGTTTACCTAGGACTCTAATGCAACATGATGCCATATGGGTAATTATTGATAGATTGACCAAGTCGGCTCATTTCTTGCCAGTAAGAGAGAATAACTCACTAGATCAACTAGCTCAGAGATATGTGAATGAAGTAGTAAGATTGCATAGGGTTTCAGTGTCCATTGTATTGGATAGGGATCCTAGATTTACCTCGAGATTTTGGGATAGTTTACAGGCAGCTTTGGGCATAAGGTTGAACTTTAGTATGGCATTTCATCTTCAGAAAAATGGACAGAGTGAGAGAACTGTTACGACTATTAAGGATATGCTAAGGGCTTATGTATTAGAGTTTCAAGGAGTATGGGATTAGTATGTGGCTCTGATTGAATTTGTTTATAACAATCAATATCACAGTAGCATTGGTATGGCACTGTATGAGGCGTTATATGGCAAAAAGTGTCGTTCGCCTTTATATTAGGATGAAGAGGTTCTAAGGATTGTTAAAGGCCCTGAACTGATTCAAGACACTATTGATAAAGTGAAATTGATTCGTAATAGAATTAAAGCGGCATAAGATAGATAGAAGAGTTATGTGGATCAGTACATAAGAGATATGGGGTACTGAGTTAGAGATAGAGTATTACCTTGGCGAGGAGTACTGAGATTCGGTAAAAAGGGTAAGCTAAACCCTAAATATATTGGTCCATATGAGATTATTGAGAGAGTTGGACCATTGGCTTATAAGTTAGCCTTACCAATTGAGATTTCTCATATACACAATGTGTTCCATATGAGTATGCTTAGAAGATATCGATCTGATCCAGCTTATGTGTTACCAGCTTAGGAGATTAAAGTTGCAAGTAATCTGAGTTATATTGAGAAACCGGTCAAAATAGTTGGCTATCATAATAAACAGTTAAGGAATCGAGTGATCCCATTGGTTAAAGTCCTTTGGAGGAATCATTCGAGAGAAGAAGCTACATAGAAACCGAAGAGAACGTGAAGAGACAGTACCCCATCTATTTGACCAATCAGGTAAGAATTTTGAGGACTAAATTTCTTAAGAAGGAGAATTATAATATCCGATTTTCGGAACATGCTTTAGGTTAGAACCTTAGATTATTGTGATTGAGTAATAGCATTAAGATCATTGCATATACATGCATAACATAAGCATAAACACACGAATTATAATTTGTATACATTACAAAGATAGCATATGCATTCAATTGACATGTCCCGGGATATGAAAGATTTTAAAATGACTATGATGTGAATTGTGAATTGTTATGTCTTGAATTTTAATTTCATTATATTACAATTGGTAATTTGGAATTAATTGTGATTAATTGGGAAGTCGATGAATTAGTATGTACGTTTGGATTAGGAAAAATGCCAAGCGGTAGGATAAATTGATACATGAAAAATTGGGGTTATTAAGCTTATAATTGTGTAACATTTGGCATAGTTAAATAAGTGACAAGTGGACTAGTAATTAAATTACAAAGGACCAATTATTGTGTGACATATGGACTAATTATTAGGAGACATATGGACTAATTAATTAGAGACATATGGCAATCTAAGGTGTGGATTAATGGCAACATAATCAGTTGATACATGGCTTTCATGCCTTAAGACACATGCCTAGGTAATTTGGAGACACCTAGCATGTTGATGAAGCAATTTCCAGCAGCCAAGTTTCTGTTGCTTCCTTCATTGTCTCTCCACCAAAATTGCTTCAAACTTTTCTTTGTATTTTGTTCTTAACTTTAGCCATAATCCTTCACAAATTAGCTAAGAAACCATCTGAATGTTACCTTCATATTGTTGTCCAAAATCAATATGTTTTCACCTTAAGTATGTGATGAATCTTGCATGATTGGAGGGCTAGTTGAATCTGAAGTGTTGTGGTAAAATTGAAAGCTTAATAAGTAAGTAGCAATATGATCTTTATGGCATGCTTAATGGTTTAAGAATGATGCTTAAATTGGAATGAAATGAATGAGATGTTGGTGATGATATGTGCTGGAAATATGTTGAATAAATTTGGAATTTTTATGCTTGTTCTTAGTGTGGGAAAAACGTGGATTATATAGGTTGATTCATGGATGAATTACAGCTGGATTTGAAGTATAACAAAGGTGAATGTATGCTAAAGGAAAATGTTAATATAGTGTTCTTGAATTGAGAAAAAATTAGGAATATATACATGATAATGTATGATAGTTTCAGTTTGATTTTTGATGCATGAAAGATCATGATTTGTGAGCTATCAAATGAATAATTTTGAGTTTGATTTGGAGTATAATTTAGACCTAAATGAGGTTGCATATTGAGCATGAATTTTGGAAAATTGGGAGTGTAAATGATATGCCTAAGTGTGAAACATTCGTGTAGAATTGGAAGAAATCACGCAAGGCACGATCATGGCCTTCATTGCATGATCATGGCTTTGTAAATTTTGGTTATGTCATATCGTGTAAGAGTCCCTATTATCGTGACCTGATGCATAAGGTTTTGTCATGATCGTGGCATGGTGGGGGCAAGGTTTGAACATGAAATATTGTCTTTTAAGTGATATTTGAAACAACAAATGATAAGGTACTCACCGATGATGCATTTAGGCTTGAAATGAACTAATTTGATGATTGATTGATGAAATTAGATTAAATAAGTTAATTGAGGTATAAACCTAAGTGTAAACATGACATATCCAAGTGACAAAGTTTGAATGATTATGAATTGTGATTAAGGAAAAATACCCAGGAAAGTCATTGAGCATGAATTGAACATGGCACATACATATATGTGCATGACTAAATATGTATTTGATTGATCAACTTTGTAATGTGAATTTTTTGTGTATTGAATAATTTTAGACACACAAGTCGAACTACTTAATCCAGACATTGCCGGACCATCCAGGCAATAGCGTGATCTTGAGCGTACTGTAAGTAACCTAAATGTTCTCACTAGGACTGATTTATTTCTATTTAGCTTCCAATTATTGAACTATTAATGATCTGTATGTGACAATTCTGGACATTAATAGTCCGAGGAGTTTAATATTTAGGAATGTGTTGGAAGTGCTCTGATTACATATGAATTTGGAAGTTATATGTATTCTCAACATATTATTGAATGTCAGATTTAGGTCTGATGAACATCTAAAACTGACTGTGCATCATGAATAAATGTTATTGATAGCATATTCTATGATTTGATGCATCACATTAATATGAATGATCAGATAAAGGCATTGTGACTTGAGTAGTCAGTCTGAAAGAGCTTAAAGCTCAAAATTCTATACATAGAGCTATTAGCTCTGTGATTAATGAGCCTGGTATCTGCAATAAGTACGGGACAATATCTAAAAAGAGCCCAATATCCACAAGGGATATGGGACAATGAAAGGCACTCGATTACAACAAAGAATAACAAAATAGAGTCTCATATGCATATGCATTTGTACATATATGATTGTGAAATATTTTCTAAATTATGATGATATTGTGATATGTGATATTTTTGTATTTGTTGATAAAGTGATTGATTGGGATATGCATGAGCAAATTATGCCTGAAAGAGTACATGAATGTGAGACATTCATAATGTCTTATTAAGATGAGGAATGTTGTGAACTTGGTTATAGTGAGATATTTGTGTATTTGATATAAGTGAGCTCATCAATGATGGTTCGCTCACTGAGTTCACAAAACTCATCAAAATTGCAACGTGATTTTTTCAAGTACGAGAGAGGAGACCTAGTTCTTAAGGTACGCTAGAAGATTGTTTTGATATTAAGAAATAGCTCAAAGGTTAGGCAGCTGACATCTGAAGAGTTGTAGATTGTATATATGTAGTTTCTTTTGTCACATAGAACTTTTTTGTAAAAAGATAAGTAAACTCTTAATTACTTGTGATAATGGAAATATTTTTCTAATGAAGTGTAATGTTACAATGAATATTATATTAGTGAATGAAATGAAAAAGTTGCCTTCCAAAGTTTATAAAGTGTATGATGCCATAATAAGTGTACAAGACTGCTCTAACATGTCATTGTCATAGGGTACATTCTTGAATGTCCTCTGGATGTTCAAGTATATACTCTATGGTAATGGGGTATTACAAATATTCTATTTAAACTCCTCAGTATCAGCTGACCAACCTTTGAGCCATTTTTGAGTCCAAAATCGACATAATTAGACTTCTACTAGTTTGCCTTAGGAACTATGTCTCCCTTGTACCTAAAAGTCAACATTTACAATTTTGATGAGTTTTGAAAACTCAATGAGTGAACCATCATCGATGTGCTCATTCATATCAAAACACAAAGACAGTTCACATTCCAAATTTGCAGACAAATCATATCATCACATATTAAACATCACTTCACATATCATCATATTTCATCACATACAATTGTGTACACTATTTCACATTTCTAATTCAGAACAGTTCAAATAATTCAATTCAAACATTCATATAATACATATCAATTTGTATATGCAATGCATGTGTGACTCCACTTTCATTGTTACTTTGTTGTAACTGTGCGTCTTTTTAACTGTCCAGTATCCATTGTAGATACCATGCTTATTAATAACTATCCCGTATCTATTATGGATAACGGGCTCATTTTATATACTAAGCCTGTGGCTCTTATTGTGCATTTCTAAGCTTTAAGCTCTTTTTCTCTAGTCACTCTGGTCACAACTCCTTTATCTGATCATGCAATTCAATGTAATGAGATGCATCAATTCACATTATATGCAATCAATCACTTTCATTCATTATACACATTCACTATTTATATTCATCGAACCTAAGTCCGGCATCTAACATTTTTGTTGAGTACACATATTTCTTTCAAATTCACATTCAATTATGAACACTTCCAATACAAATCTCAATTTTCAAACTCCTCGGACCATCAATGTTTGGAATTATCACATTCATATAAATATCAGTTCAATAATTGAAATTTAAGCATATACAATTAATCCTAGTGAGAAACATCTAAGTTGACTTATAGTAAGCTCCAGATAGTTATTGCCTCAACGAACTAGCCATGTCTAGATGCTGGCATTCGACTTAAGTGTCTAAACCATACAATACACACATATTTACACATTACTAAATTGCTTAATCATATTAGTACTCAAGCATACACATATGTATATGTGTTATGTACAATGCATGCTTAATTTGAATTTCCCAGATATGTATCCTTAATTACAAACCTTGATCATTCAAACATTATTACTTGTATATGTCTAATTTGTACTTAGGTTTACACCTCAAGAACACTTGATTATTCTAATTCATCAATCATACATTCATCATTCCTTTTCTAACATTATATAAACACACAATATGCAAATTATCATTCATTCATACCTAATACAACGTACTCACTTTCTTTAGATCACATTTACTTTCCTAAGAACACCTTTATTCATATAATACTATAAATTTCTAGATTAGTTACATTAATATCATCAATCCATTCTTATGTTATAACCTCAATTATTAACCTAAACATATCAAGCTCTTTAACCAATTAATCAAGCAATAATATAGGTTCATTCCAAGCCTTAATCAAATCCAAATACACCAATTTAGAGTGATTTTTTTTCAGTTGATTCAAAATGTAATCAAAACAGAAATTATCAATCCTAGGGGACCTTGTCATGATCGTGATAGAAGGCAAGTAAACAGGCCACGATCGTGCACTAAGGGCTATGATCGTGCACAGTCCTTCTTCCTCAATGCTCCAACCAATTTCACATACTTAGAGACATCACTAATACTTAAATTTTTCCAAAATTCATGTCCTATAAAGCTATTTCATTTTATGCTAGTCTAGCTTCCATAGTGGTTACTTTAAATCCCATAAAAAAATCTACTTCTTTGCTTCATTACTATTCACTTTATACCATCATACATGCAGTCCTAACTTTTCCAGATTTGAAAACACTTCATTCTCACCTCAATTCCATTTCAAAAACATCCTAAACATAACTCATAACCTATTGTTGATCATTTATACCAAAAATAAAACATAAACCTATACATTTCTTCACCAACTTTCAACACACATCAAACACCATCATCCCATTAATCTATCCCTAAACTATCATCAATAATGCTTCTATTTATAACAAAACCTGAAGATTAAGATCTTACTTACTTGTTTAACTCCAAAGCTCTTCAAATCTCCAAGAAACCCTAGCTTCTCCACTTACACAATCATCACCATTTCAAGAGCAAAAATGAGAATAGAAATTGGTTTCATCATCAAGAAGAAGACAACAAAAATTTCGTTAGAGTGGCTTATGTTAGCAAAACTTAAGATGGTGGGGGTTGTGAATGTCATGAATGGAGAGAAAAAAATGAAGAGAGCATGTAGCAAAAGAAGAAAAAGAAAGACTGTCTTCTAGTATGAGTGTATATCGTGAGATAGGTGGGTTAAATGCATAGTAACTAAATGGTTGGTGAGTGTCATGACACTTACCACACAAAGAATCAAATTAATATCTTCTAATTATAGTACCCAATTTCATTTAATCTCTAGTCCATTTGTCACCCAATTTTTTATGCCACTTGTCAAAAAATCCTAATGCCATGTGTCATTTATTTCTATTACCATGAGTCAATTTGTCTTACCAATTGGCATTTTTTCTAGTCCAAAAATACACATAAATTCATAAATCTCCCAATTTTAACAATTAATTTCTAAATTAATAATTAAAACCACTAGATCAAAATTCAAGAAATAAAAATTCGCAATTCACATCATAATCATTTTAAATCGTTCATACCCTGAAATATGTCAATTGAGTGCAAATACAGTATTTGCAATTTGTACAAAAATCAAAATTCATGTGTGTATGCCTAATGATATGCATGTGAATGCAATGCACCTCATAATTTCTCAATGTTATTTCTCATTTATCTCAATAGCCTAGGGCTCTAACCCTGAGTATGAAAAATGGGTTATTACGTGGAAAGGGCAAGCTCCCTACCTAGATAGAAATTAATCCAATAAAAAACACTAGTGCCATGACACTTCGAAGCAGAAAAGAGGTGCAAAGTCATATACCTAAGGAGCAAGCAACTAAAGAGCCTCAAGTTGAAGAGAACGATACCCCTTCAAATGAATCAACAAAGGAGGTAAGTAATGAATCGGTTAACAGAAAACCTAAAATTGTGATTCCCCACCTTTTCTTGGCAAGTTAGAAAACCAAAGAAGGAAGAGAAGGAAAAGGGAATTCTAGAGACCTTTCGCAAAGTTGAAATCAACATCCCTTTACTGGATGTTATTGATCAAATTCCACGGTATGCAAGATTTCTTAAGGACATATGTTCTAAAAAGAAAAAACATGAGATTGAGGGCAAAATTGAAGTTGTTCAAAACATGTCCATTGTCGTGCAAAGGAAAGTGTCACCAAAGTGTGGAGATCCAGGTATGTTTTCCATATCATGTGTTATTGGCACAACTACAATCAAAAAAGCTATGCTTGATCTAAGATCTTCAATTAATGTCATGCCATTGTCAGTATATAGCTTATTGAATTTAGGACCAATGAAAGCAACCAATGTAGTAGTTCAATTAGTTGATAGATCTATAATTTATCCTGAAGGCATGATTAAAGATATTTTAGTTAAAGCAGATGAACTTATTTTTCCTGTTGATTTCAACATTGTGGATATGGGTAATAATGTATCTCCCGATGCTTCTATTATCTTTCTAGGAAGCTCATTCATGAAAATAGCAAAAACTAAGATTGAAGTTGATTTGAGTATTTTAACATTTGATTTGATGGTAATGATGTCACTTTTAATATACCAGATACCATGAAACACCCAGATGACCATGATTCTATTTTTCATTGATTCTATTGTGTGAGAGAATTTTAAAAGTGATTTAGTGTAGGATAAGTTGGAGATTGTTTTAAGGAACAATATGACAAATAGGGATGCCGAATTGGAGACTGAGATTGAGGTTAAAGACACTATTATGACACTTTCATCCATATTAGAGATAGAATACAGGTCAGTGAATAGTTATATTCAATTACCCACTATTTTTGAAAGAATTCTTCCTTTTGTTGAACAGGTTCCTAAGCTCGAGTTGAAACCATTACCTACACATCTAAAGTACGTGTATTTGAGAGAAGGTGAGACCCTACCAGTCATCATTGCCAATGATTTAACCATGGTGCAAGAAGAGAATTTGATTTGAGTGCTAAAGGACTATAAACAAGCCATTGGTTGGACCTTGGCGGATAAAGAAAGGATCAACCCTTCAGTATACATACATCACATCCTCCTCAAACCTAACTCCAAACTTGTGAGAGACCATCAGCACAAGTTAAATGCAGCAATGAAAGATGTGGTGATGAAGGAAATTCTGAAACTGTTAGACTTAAGGATTATCTTCCCTATCTCTGATAGTTAATGGGTAAGTCACTGCATGTGGTTCCAAAAAATCTGGTTTTACGTTGGTTAAAAATGAAAGTAATGAATTGGTGCCTGTGAGATTGCAAACTGGATGGCGAATGTGTATTGACTTTCACAAGTTAAACGCCGCTATAAGGAAGGATCATTTTCCACTCCCTTTCATTAATCAAATGCTCGAAAAGTTAGCAGGTAAACTATTTTTCTGTTTCTTGGATGGGTATTCTAGTTTTTATCAAATTGTTGTAGCTCTGGAAGATCAGGAAAAAACAACCTTTACTTGTCCATTTGATACTTTTGCATATAGACCTATGCCATTTGGATTATGCAATGCCCCTAGAACTTTTCAAAGATGCATGATGAGTCTTTTCTCTGACTTAATTGAAAGCTGTATTGAAATTTTTATGGATGACTTTACTGTTTACGGAGATTCTTTCAATCATTGTCTTGATAACTTGTCTAAGGTTTTGTAACGTTGCATTGACACCAGCCTTGTTCTTAATTATAAAAAATGTCATTTTATGGTTAAAGAAGGAATAGTGTTAGGTCATGTAGTTTCAGCAAGGGGTATTGAGGTAGATAAGGCCAAGGTCGATTTAATTACAAATTTACCTTATCTTACCAATGTTAGGGAGGTTTGCAGTTTTCTTGTTCATGCAGGATTCTACCAGAGATTCATAAAAGTTTTTTTCCAAAATCACTTAATCTTTGTCCAGATTGCTACAAAATGATGTGACTTTTACATTTGGTGAAGATTGTCAAAGTGTTTTTAAGACATTAAAGGCATTGCTCACATCTACTCCAATCATACATCCTCTGAATTAGG
>JANQAP020000205.1:1002298-1012714 GCA_026874005.2 Erythroxylum coriaceum | reverse complement strand
TTATTTCAACAATACTGATGGATTGGTAATAATAATTTTCTGTGTACTGAATATCTGTTCCATTTCTATTCTTGCATGTAATGTACAACTGAATCCATGAGACTTGGCAGTCTCTCTTTTTGAAACTGATCATACAATGATTTTGCAATTTCTATGAGATTTATTGTGGTTGATGTGACCTCAATATGCAGATTTATGTTGTTGATTCCTTGGATCGAGAAAGAATTGGAAAAGCAAAGGCAGAATTCCAGGTAAATTCAGAAAGATATGCAAAATTTAATAGCTAATATCAAAATCAGTTTCTTAGTTGACACGTTATTTTTCTGCAGGCCATTATCAAAGATCCATTTATGCTCAACAGTGTCATCTTGGTATTTGCCAACAAGCAGGACATGGTAATTTTAGCTAGAGGTTTTTATATGCTTTGCAACACATGAATGATTAAATGCTCAAGAGAAGGAGAATTTTTATCAAAACTGCTTTTAAGGAAATGTTCGATGTCATTTAGAATATAAAGCTGATGTCTGGTCTTATATGCAGTGTCTTAACCCTGCAATCTTTAGATAAAAGGGAAAAGAGATGATGATTCTAGATTTTTTATTTTAGGACATGATGGGGGAAAAAAAAAAAGTCTAGTGCAATATTGCAAGTCTGTCAAATATGACAAAGAAGCGAGGATGTACACTAACAGTATGATATACAGTGACGGTTGGTTGCTCTCGAGTTTGTGGTGCATTTATTTTTGCATTCGTTAGGTTTTCCATTTGAGGAGGCATGTCATTGATATTCATGATTCCATCTATGGTGGTCAGTCTTATGGTCTACACTTTGCAAGTAATAATATTGCCCTTTGAGTACAGCACTTCTAAAGCAAGCTAGTTCTTATTATCTAGAGCAACTTATCTTTCTGCCTTCTTACACAAGTTTGAGTTGTTAACATCCTTTTTGTGTACCAGATTGCAAACCAAATGGATCTAATGGATTCACCCAAAGTTATCCTTATCTGTAGCAAGTACAAATTTGTCCACATGTAGATCAAAGGAAAACTTTCCCATTCTAAATCAAGCCAAAGTAAAATGAGGAACCAACTTCTTGGATAAAAGTGGCTTAATGAAGATATATCTAGGTCAGATCAAAGGAAAACAGTTCCATTCTAAATCAAGCCAAAGTAAATTGAGGAACCAACTTCTTGCATAAAAATGGCTTAATGAAGATATATCTAGGTCTCTATCTTTTGTGATTCTTGATCTTGACCTTTTCAGCTTGCTTAAGGCGTGATATCACTAAGCTATGAATTTCATCTTGTTTCCTGAGTCCTTTTAACTTGGAGAATATTTTTTGCTACAACAGTGTGACATCTGATTCTCATCTTACAGGCAACTTTAGAGCACAAGAAGTGATTTGGAAAACCATTTTATTGGATGACAAAGAATGAAACAGAACTAGGAAATAGAGCTCATATTCTCCTGCCAACCTTTGAATCTTGAAGTAGGAATTGGTTAATGAAACAGAATTACGAAATAGAGCTCATGTTCTCCTGCCAACCTTTGAATCTTGTAGTAGGAATTTCCTTTTAACAATTGCTTGATTTCGTTTTATGCTTGTTGAGCATTTAAGGTTGTAAACTTTCTTTCGTATGGAAATATGCCACAAGGTCTAAACATGCATCTCAGTTGGTCTGGAATTGCGTTCAATGTCATGGCATGATATCCTGTGGCGGTGAAGTTAAAGTTCTCCTGGTGTAGATGACATAATAAAATTTTGATAAAAATATATCACCCAATTGTTTCTGGTTTCCTTGTCCAGAGAGGAGCAATGACACCTATGGAGGTCTGTGAAGGACTAGGTCTATTTGAACTGAAAAACAGGAAATGGCACATACAAGGAACTTGTGCACTCACTGGAGATGGCCTTTATGAGGGATTGGATTGGTTAGCTGGAACTTTGAAAGAGATGAAAGCTGCTGGATACTCCTCAGTGGGTACATCATCATTCTGAAGTTCCAAGGAGCCCTTGTCCTGTCTGTTCATGGACATCAATAATGTTGACTGTTATATCATCTTCTGATTTTCCTGAAGGCTTGAGGTTTCTCTGACAAGTGTGGAGAGTTGACCACGCCTTCCATTCAGAATACCTTTTTGGGTAGTTGGACAATTATGGAATTTGGGGGGCGCTTATACCTTTGATCTTCGTGGATAATCGATTGTATATTCTGATGCGAACATCCTTAAATTTTATGACATACTGGGTGCCCATGGTACATTTTATGTATGATTAATTTGTATACATGGTAATATATTGAGCATATTTGATCCCAAACTTTTCATATGTTCGTATTTGCATATTTTGTACGAGGAGCAGGGTTATAATGCTATTAAAGTTGTTTTAAAGTGGAAAGTGCAGAAGCCTCTGAAAAGGTGTTTTACCGATGTGGGTGATCTATTGGGGTCAGTTTCTTGTTCGGATTCTATAATGCAATGAAAGAGTTGCTTCTTGTTTAGGCCCATAATCCTCCGACGCCAATGCTGTAATCTAATTGCCCCGACGGGATTGGTAGTTCGGAATTGACTGGTTTTTCAGAGTTAGTTGTAATTGAGAGATGATTAAGCTTATAGTCACTGATTGACCGAATGGAAACAATGAAAGCTGGTGAAACCTAATTGAATGTTGATAAAATAAAGATTACACTGCTACTACTGCGCTGCTGCAGAGAATTGTAATCGAAAACAAGAAGAAAGGGGACAGAGATAGAGAGAGAGAGAGAGAAGGAGGACAAACATCAATTACTCATCAGACATGTTGTAACAAATTGCTGGCGTTCTGTTTTAATATATCATGAGTGTGTCCCTAACATGACTACAAAACGTGCTATCTTATTTAACCTAAACACTACGTATAGTATTACTAGTGTTCCAGAATCTTCTGTAGTCTCTCTTCACGCTTATTCATCTTCAACAAATTCTACAACAATTCCTTTCCCCTTAACGTCTTTATCCACCAGATTAATCTCATGAAATCGTCTCTGAAGATCAAAAACATACTCCCAAGTAGCATTACTGCTCGCACCATCCGACCACTGAATCAACCATTATGTGACAGCCCTGTTGTTTCTTTTAGTCATCCTCCTGTCCAGAATCACCACGAGCACCTTTTCAGTGGAAGTGAGAAACTCCGGTAAAACTATAGAAATCCAAACATGTTTTGACCTTGCCCTCTTAAGTTGAGAAACATGAAACACTCGATGAATTGATGTCCCTGCTGGAAGATCTAACTTATAAGCAACCATTCCGATTCTTTGCATCACTCTACAGGGTCCATAATATAAAGGCGACAGCTTCTGGTTACTCCTCCTCTGTAGCAAAAATTGTTTATAGGGTTGCAATTTTAACAAGACCATATCACCTACCTGGAATTCTCTCTCTGAACGCTTAGAATCTGCATATTGCTTCATACGATTCTGAGCCCTCTGCAAATGGAACCTTGTCACACTAATCATTGCTTCCCGATCCTACAAAGCTCGATCAACCTCTAAGACCTTGGAATCTCCTGCTATGTAGGGAGTGTAAACAGGGGGAGGATAATCGTATAAACATTCAAATAGCATCGTGTTAATTGCAGCTCTGTAAGTGGTGTTATACCACCATTCTGCTATCGTCACCCATTCTCCCCATTTGTGAGGCGTTTCCCCACAAAAACAACGTAGGTAGGTTTCTAGAATCTTGTTGACTGCGTCGGTCTGCCCATCCTTTTGGGGATAATAAGCCGTTGAACATTTCAATTGAACTCCCTGTATTCTAAGAAGTTCTTGCCAAAACTTGCTTAAGAAAACCGGATCCCGATCACTCACTATGGACTCAGGCATCCCATGCAATTTAAACACATTATTAAAAAATAATCCAGCTATGTTGCAAGTAGTGTATGGGTGTTTAACAGGTATGAAATGGGCATATTTGGTAAACCGATCCACTGCTATTTAGATAACTGAATTTCCTTTCGACACTAGCAACCCTTCCACAAAATCGATACTAACCTCTTTCTAGCTTCCTTCAGGTATGTTGAGAGGTTGCAATAGTCTCAGATATGCAGAAGTGTCATGTTTATTCCTTTGGCAATTCATGCAATTCTGGACATAATTTCTTACATCCCGAGCCAGGCCCTTCCAAAAGAACATTATCTGCAACTTCTTCGTAGTGGCTACTACCCCCGCATGGCCCCCCATAGCATCGTCATGACTGATACTAATGATTTGTTGCCGAAGTCTCAGATTGTTCCCCACCACTAAACACCCTTTCCATCTAATCAACTCATCCTTCCATTCATAAGCCCCACCTTTCTTACTGGTGGACTCTAATTCTCAAATTAACTTCCGAATTGTCTCATCTTCCTGCCAACTCTTTTTGATCTCCTCAAGCAACTCTCCTTGTAATTGCGACACTGATATCATTAATAATTTGGCACTAATGACTCGAGAGAGACAGCTCGCTGTGACATTTTCCTTCCCGTTCCTATATTACACCTTGAAATCATAGCCTAAGAGTTTCGGAAGCCATAACTGTTGGAAGGGAGTGGACAAATGTTGTTCCAACAGATATTTTAAACTGCGATGATCGGTCTTTACAATGAAAGGACTAAGACTTAAGTAATGGTGCCAGTGCTTGATGGCTTTAATCATTCTAAAAACTCTTTCTCGTATGTGGATAACCCTTGGTGCCTCCTCGCTAACGATTTACTCAAGAAGGCAATAGGATGGCCCTCTTGTTGTAGTACAGCCCCAATTCCATCTCCGCTGGCATTAGCTTCGACCACAAATGATTTAGAGAAATCCGGTAATGCTAACACCGGAGCTGATATCAGTGCACTTTTCAAATTTTCAAAAGCCCTCTGTTCTCCCTATTGCCAACTCCAATTGGTCATCCTCTCCTTCGTGAGTAATTCCATCAATGGATTCACGACCACTCCGTATCCCAATATGAACCTCCTGTAATACCTTGTGAGTCCCAAAAATTCGCGTAATTCTTTAACGCATGTGGGTACTGGCCATTCCTCAATTGTTTTGATTTTGCTTAAATCAGTTGCCAATCCGTCTTCCGAAATGGTGTACCCCAGGTAGTCGACCTATCGAGCCCCAAAAACACACATTGCTCCCTCTCAGAAATAATTGGTTCTCCAATAACGTCCGAAGAGCGAATGAAAGATGCTCCACATGCTCTGACAAAGAAAGACTATACATTAGTTTGTCGTCAAAGAAAACTAAAATGAAGCGACATAAATACGGCTTGAACAATTCGTTCATGAGACGTTGGAAGGTCGACGGTGCATTTGTCAGTCTAAAGGGCATTACTAAGAACTTGTAATGCCCTTTATGTGTTTTGAAGGCTGTCTTTGGAATATCTTCTTGCTGCATGCGAATTTGATGGTAGCCCGAACGCAGGTCCAGTTTGGAGAACCAACTCACCCTATACAGTTCATCCAATAATTCTTCGATAAGGGGTATAAGAAATTTGTCCTTCACCGTAAATTGATTCAACTCTGGGTAATCTTTGCACATCCGTCACGAATTGTCTTTTTTTTTAACAAGGACCACCGGCGATGCGTAAGGACCATAGCTATGGCGAAAAAAACCCTGTTTCATGAGCTCCTGGACCGATTGTTTGATAACATCCTTCTGAGTCCCAAAGTATCGATACGGCCTAACATTGATTGCGTCGACGCCCTCCTTTAACACAATCTGATGATTAAATGCTCGATTCGACGGAAGCTGGGAAGGTTCTTGGAAGACCTTTGCGTATTCTGATAGCATTGGATTAATCTCATCAAACACACTCCCCTGTTCTTCCGACATACGCATTTGTTGCAATTGAAATTCAATTGGGGTTGAAAGCTGCATCATTAATAACTATCCGCTCGATGAACGTTGTAGGGTCTTCTGAAATCCTTTACTCAAGACAACTATTGATTTGCCTTCAGGGTCGCCTCTTAAGGTCACCATATCACCTTCCCATTTAAACGTCATCATTCGCCTCTTAAAATTACACAAGACGTCATTAAGTTCCACCAGCTACTGAACCCCCAAAACGACATCACATCCCCCGAGTGATAAGACCAACGCATCAGTGACGAAGTGCACCCCCTGCATGGTCCATGCAAAATTCCTGCAGCATTGTCGACATTCCAGACGTAATCCTCCACCCACCGTAATCGATATTGGATCAATCCCCAGATATCACACTACCCCTTTTTTATCACCGCCGTATCTACGAAGTTATGGGTACTACCATTGTCAATAAGTATGTGAATCCGCCTCCTTTAGTGTATGCCCATCAGTCTCATCTGTTTAAACTCTATTTTCCCAGCGAATATCATAGCTTGCAATGATACTACAGGACAATCTTCCTCTACTCCACGTACCTCCAGCTCCTCTTCCTCCGGTCTGGAGATGATGTTCCATTACCTTGCTCCTCTGAAATAAAAAAAATTGCAACTGCCGCTTCCTACAATTATGTCCCAGCGTATACTTCTCGTCACACCAAAAGCAGAGTCCCTTCACCCTTTTCTTGTCGAAATCCTTATTACTGATAGACCTTGAAGCTCTGTAGGTTCTGGCTGATGGTGTTAGTCTCGGGTACAAAGGTGTGGGTAACAATCCTTTTGTGCTCGAACTTCGAGTCATAGAGGTTAAAGAGGGTAGTCTGGGAGTTGCATTGAAGCTAGGAGCAGTTGGTGCATTCTTGGTAGCCTATGTCTTATGGAACACCACAGTGCCCGTTGATTGTAGAATGGCTTCTTGTTTTCGAGCTAATGTAGATGCTTGGTGCAGTGATTGAGGTTCATGGAGTTTCACGAACACACCGATCTCTGGCTTGAGTCCCTTGACAAAGAACCCGATTAAATAGTTTTCTGGAAGAGATAATCTATTCGAATGGTGATCAAACTAGGCGTAGTATTCCAGCACTGACCCAGTTTGCTTCAGCTCTTTAAAATCTCCCATCGGATCATCGAAAATCTCTGCATCGAACCTTTGTTTCAAAGCCCTTGTGAATTCCGCCCACTCTACCACTTCTTCCTTATTACAGTTTCTGATGAATAAACAATACCATTCCTGGGCTCGTTCATCCATGTGAAGGATGGCTACATTCACCTTCAACGCCTCTAAAGTCTGATCTAACTGAAAAATTTGTTCACATCTATACAACCACAACTTGACATTTTCCCCATCAAACAAAGGGAAATCAATTCTGCTCAGCCTTGTAGGAGTCATTTCCCTTTCTGTTCATTTCGTACCAGAGTGCTCTGCGGTATAGGTTCCACCTTACTACTTCCTTCCTCCTGGAAGAAGCACAATTCGTAACTCCACCATGTCCCTTTCCAGTTTTTCCGTCCGATTGTGAACCTCTGACAGTAGCTGCTCACTCCGATCCTGCATTTCCAAAAGCAAACGTTCTTATTGATTTTGTGCTTCAATGAGTCCCTTCAAATTATCCTCCAGCCTTCGAAGCTCTGCATCTCGAGTTCCTTCTGCCATCTTCAGGATCAGGCGTTAATCTCTTATACCAACTGTTGATAAAATAAAGATTACACTACCACTACTGCGCCGCTGCAGAGAATCGTAACCAAAAACAGGAAGAAAGGGGACAGAGAGAGAGAGAGATACACAGAGAGAGAGAGAAAGAAGAAAGACAAACATCAATTACTCATCAGACATGTCGTAACAAATTGCTGGCGTTCCGTTTTAACACATCATGAGTGTATCCCTAACATGAATACAACACCTGCTATCTTATTTAACTTAAACGCTGCGTTTAGTACTACTAGTGTTCCAGAATCTTCTGCCGTCTCTTTTCATGCTTCTTCATCTTCAACAAATTCCGCAACATTGAATACATCCACAAAATGACCATCTCATACCGTAGAAACATCTCGTTATGTACTTACTATTACTGGGGTTATTTTGAGGTTATTGCAGTTGTAACGAAGTTCTCAATTCTTGATAAACGCCTTTTTATCGAACAGTTTCTACCCATTTCGTACTTGAAAAAATTTGGGGACGGGAACGTAAATGAAATAACAGATAAATGAAAAAGATAAAAGACAGATAGGAGTTCATAGAAGTTTCAAGCAGGCTTAATTTCAAACTGCTGGGAGTTGCGCCAAATTCTTATAGAGATTTGGACAAACAAGTTTGTTATGCTAGTTTCAAACAAGGTGATTATTGGAAGGGACTATTGAAACCAACATAATTGTTAACCGTTAACATGGTTGTTCCTTTATACACTCGAGACAAAGTAAAAAGAAAGGTTATAATGAATTGATAATGTTTAAATATGTAAATTTTAAAAGCATATTTTTATTACCAAAATTTTATCTCCATACATATGCGACTTGAGTCACTTCGTAAGTTCATTTACGCAAAAAAATATTAAGGTCAAATGATCATAATAGCAACTAATAACATCTTGCAGCAGTAACAAAATCACTAAAAACATCAACACCAAGCAGCTACATAACTACACTAACAAGCACAAAAATAATCATCAAAAACAATTTCTTTGCGCTTTTCTTGATGCAAAATCATAAATAATAGTATCAAGATCAATATTATCCAATATATCTTTCTCGATACATAAAATAGCCAAGCCATTCAACCTTTCTAGTTATATTAATGACCTTAAGTAGACTTTTTATAATTTTAACTTTGAAAAACTTCTTTTAACTGATGCTATAGTCTTAGGTACAGTCAACAAGATTCGATAAGCAATTGAAACATTTGGATAATAATTTGCAGCTTCAATAGATTCAAGAATTTCAATTACTAACAATGATTCATTTTACAAAGTCATTTGCAACACTTTAATTTAGAAAAAGATCTTCTAACTCTATATTCAACATATTATCATAAGAAAAAGAAGTCATAAAATTAGTGCAATATTCTCTTAGCTCATTATCATCCAATGATCACAACTTCTTTCAACCAAAGAAGAATCCAAAAATACTTTCAATTATTGTTAATTGCTTAAATCTATTCTTCAACGAAGTAGTTGCCATATTCATAATAACTAGAAAGTAACTGAAGATGATCAATGATAGCGTGTCTCGAGTCCACTGCAAAATTTACCTAACTCTACAGACTAAAAACTTGCAAAAGTAGTGAATCGGGATCGTATCCACAGGGAATGTTTGGTTAGTTCTCGTAATGAAAATAATTGATACAAATGAAATAAAATATGATTTTGGGGTTTTATGTAATTAGGAAAATAAAGTAAAATTAAACTAGTGAAAACAAATTATAGAAAAAACAGTCGAAAATAATAAAAATATCGAATGTGTGTAAAGTTCAGTTCTAGGATCAATCTTGGCCTAGATATGAACAAGCATATCTCATCATTCTAATGTTTTCACACCTCTCCTCGAATTATTGGCTATGGACTAACAATATGCTCTGCTAATCCCGATTTTCCCTCATGTTGTATTTAATTAAGAGACGCTTGTTAATTAAACCTAACTATCGAATAACCTATGATACGACCTTTAGATTCAATTGGGCAACCACATTACAAAATGGAAAATAGACCAATCTAAGCAATAACCACATAAGCTCGGGTCATTTAACCTAGGCTACATATTCCTTGATGATTAAAAATCATTAGTTGCCACATATGAATCCAAATACAATAATTACCGAGTGTATTAACGATTCTGGCAATGGGTTCACAATATAAACAATCTAACGATAACAAGAATATGATTATCTATACATGAATACCTCAATCGATTAAACAAAGGACAACGTGAACAATTCTGAGAGAGATATCCAACGTTAAACAAAGATAAGATAACCTTAATTGGGCATCCTAGGTCTGGATTTCCCTTTCAAACTGATGTCAGGATGTTAGCCTTCCATCTTCTCCATCAAGCTCCAAGAATCAACCTTTGTAGCCTCCATTTATGTTGAAAAATGAAGAGAGAATGATGAAAAATAGCTGCTGTCCACCCTCTTTCGGTTGCTCACTTCTAGCCAAGTTATTCACGTTATTCCACCTTAAAATTCCAAGAAAAAATGTTGATGAATGGCCTCCCCACAACTGTCTTCTAATTCCATCTTAAAAACACCAACAAAATTGATGATGAATTAGATCCTCTAGGTCTCCCTACTGCTAGTGCATTTGTCCTTGTTCAACCGAATCAACCAAAATGATTTTATGATCAAAGCTATCTTAAGTGCTGGCTCGGTTGTTCATTGTCCAGCCGCCCCATCATTCTTTAAGATGATTTGCTGTCTTGGTTCTATCTTTGTAACAGCCCAGACCACCCGCTTGCAGATATTGTCCGCTTTGAGCCTCGGCCTCTCGGGCCTGGCGCTCTCACGGTTTTGTTTTTCCGCAGGACTTCCCAGGAGGTCACCCATCCTGGTACTGCTCT
>JANQAP020000205.1:990951-1002198 GCA_026874005.2 Erythroxylum coriaceum | reverse complement strand
TAGCAATACACTTTTAAACACTCCTAACTCATTCCAAATGACTATTTTACCCTTCCCATAGGTGAGGGGATGTTACAATAAGTCCCTCTACTTCTTTACCAACCCTACTACCCTCTCAGAGTGTACCTGCTCACACTCTTATCCCTCCAACTAGACATACCTAGGTGCAAGTTATAGGGAACCATAATCTATAATCCATACTCACATTCTATGCCCTAAACCCTACCTTGTACCATCAAGTTGTTTTCTCCTTTATCCATCCTTCATGCAGGAGTTGACAAATGGAAGTCTACACTTGTTAGATTCTTCTTAGATAAAAAAATTTCATTTCTTATCATGAAAATTGGGTTGCTACTAACTAGAAACAACATGGAATTCTTGATACAATTTTGAAAAATGAAGAAATTTTCTTCTTTTGATTTAACTAACTTGATTCATTCACTAATGTTACAAAAGCTAGACCATGGCATGTGAATCATAAACCCTTTCTGGTTTAACCTTGGAGGCTTGGGATTAAATTTGAAGATCTTAAACACACCAGCATTCCCCTCTAGATATGTATACATGACATTCCCCTTGAGTATTGGACCACTAAAGGTCTCAGCTACCTTGCAAGCTTAATTAGAAGACCTTTGTGTCTTGATCAAACTACTGCTGAGACTAAAAGAATCAACTTTGCAACAATATCCATAAAAGTGAAAGCACTTGTAGACTTACCTAATGAAATAGCTATAATAAGATTTAATGACAATATGGTGCTAGTGGAGGATAAAGTAAAAATAACCTATACTTAGAGACCTTCCAGTATGAAATCTAAAGAGGGTTAGAAGCCTACAAGCAAAACCTTCTTAAATGAAAGTTATGAGGAACTTGTGCAAGAAGATCTTCACATGGCTTATCAATCAAATTCTATTGTAGATATTGAAGCTACAAATTATGTTGAAATTATTCCAAGATAGGGGAAATCTGATAAGAATTTAGTTGATCACTCTCTTAATGAAGCTGTTTTAGCTACAAATCTTTCTAATCCCCACCAGAATGTTCCTGATTTTGGTATAGTCTTTGAAGTTATTAAAAAATCACTACTAAATGATTTTGTGAAGCTTAATATGATTCTTGATGATAAAATAGCTACCCCTAATAAAATTGTATCATCTAAACCAGTAGAAATATCTAATAAGAATGAGCTTGAGGAGGTTGCTACGAGTCTCACCTATGAAGTCCAAAATGGAAATGCTCATAGAGAATTAATAATGAATTGCATACTTCATCTTAGACTGATAAGGAGTCTTTCCAAATTGTAACAAGCAGAAGAAAATCCCAGAAGAGCAAGGTTTCCAACTGCAAAGCTAAAAATCGTTAAATGTCCATTATAGTTTGGAATGTAAGAGGTTTAAATAAGCCTCTAAAAAATCTTACATTGAAGGATTTTGTCTTCAAGGAAAATCCTCCTTTACTTGGTCTTTTAGAAATAAAAATAAAGCTGGATAATATTTAAAAACTTTACATTTCAGGGAACAATAAAGTTTTGTCTCTAATCACTCTCACTACTTCCTAGGCAGAATCATTTTTTGTTATAACTTGGATAGAATTGAGATGGAGTTTTGAGGATTTTTGATGAAATAATGCACTTAAAGATATTCTTTAAAGTTGAGAAAGTGTTCCATCTTGTTTATAGTATAGTCTATGCTAGAATGTTTTGATTGGTTTTTAATTCTTATTGTAGATGTTTTTAGTTTTTAGTAGTTCTAGACCTATGGTTCTAATTTTTGTTTACTTAAGATAAGAATTGATGGAGTGTTATAAGCTAAAATGGCAACATTACTTTGAAGTGTTAGATCAAGAATATTTCACTAATCAAGAAGATAGGACAAGACTGTCAATCTTTCATTATCAAGGGAGTACTAGTTATCCTTTCCTCCTTCCAATGTTTTCCATTATTGTTACATGTTTTATACATTGAGGACAATTTTATAACTTAAGAGTGGGGAAGGACTTAATAATCAAGCTTATTAATTTTGTTATTGTTAGCTTGATAATAAACAATTTGGCAATTTTTTTAATTTTTTGAAAGGACTTTCATCAAGATAATTCAATATAAGTTTTATGGTTATTTTGATATAATTTTTTTAGGAAAATGATTATAAAATTTGATGACTAAGTTAAATTTAAATTTTTTCATTAATTTGTCAAATGGATACTTGATTTGCATGATGACATTTCTTGTCTAATTTGTATATAAGTTGAGTTAAATGTGAATTCTTATTAAAATTTTTCATCATCCCACATAATAAGAAAAAATATTAAAAGAAAAGGAATAAATGAATAAATGAGCAAAGAATTAATTATCTCCATTGGCTTTATACCAAAGAAAAGGTTGAAGATAAAATGTTAGTAGCCATTTGAAACAATGACCTAGTTAAGTAAGTAGGAGTATTTATGACAAGATGTTTACTCTCGCATTGAAATCTTATGTAACATTTCAAATATGCTCTAAATTCTCATGTTGTTTAAAATTTAGTGATATATTTTTCTTTAAATAAAAGATATGAAAATTTCTAAAAGTTGTTGCAATTTTCTCTTGTATATTTATTTTTTACATTAAGTTGAATTTTGCATATTGAGTTAAAGTTTAAAAGATTACAGGGTGAATTAAATTGATTTATTATTTGATGCTCGTAGTTAAATGCATAATAATTCTATGAAATTTATAGTTGAATGAATAACGATGAATCTTTATTGATGCTTGATTGCTTAGATGCTTTCCTGAGGTTGCTTTCTAGGTAAGTTAAGATTAGTAAAGCTAATTTTCTTAATGATAACAAAATGCTTATATGCGGGAGAATTTGATATGTGCTAATGACCCTTTTTTTTAGTATGATTTAAAGAGAATTTAGCTTCTATTTAATGATTTATATGAAATTTGGTATTTTATTTGGTTTATATTTTGTTTACATGCCTTATTTTAGCTCTCTAATAAAGAAGAAATGAATTTAAGAAAGTTTGAGTTAATATGGAGTCATTTTGGATATTTTTATAGGAAGGAATCAAAACATGGCACCAACAGGGAGCCACCTTATTGGATATAGAGGCAACAGGTAGCTATGTTACTACATATAGGGATAATAAAAGGAGCAATAGGGATCTGTGTTACCAATAGGGACATATATTCAACCCATATTCTATGTTTCAATATTTTATTTCTTTCTATTTTTGGCTAGAGAAAACTTTGGACTAACACAGGGTTATGTTATACCCATATTGGTAGTACTTTTTTCAGAAAAGAAGCTGAGAGTGGTGCAAAGCAACTTCAAGATCTAAATGGTCTCATTTTTGACCAAATTTCTAGTATTCCATGATAAAAGAATGAAAAAGAGAATAGATAAGGGAGAGTGACATCTAGGAGAACCAAAAATCAGCCCAAAGGTATAGAAGAATTAAGAGCATGTCAAGGAGAATCAATCTTGTAGAAAAGCAAGTTCCTATCAAGAGTAATCAAGAAATAGTAAGATTTAAGCCATCAAATCTCACTTTTCTATCTTGTTTTTTTATTGGACAGATTCCTTTGTTTTGTTATAAACTAATTTGGAAGATAGATTTAGATGTAATGACCCTAGAAATTATTTTAAATTGATTTTTTTATTTAATAAAAATTCATGTTTTCTTAAGAATTGTTCATGTTTATATATTATGATGAATTAAAGGACTTAGAGTTGAAGATTCAATAATCAGATTCATAAGTAGAGATCAAGAGATGATATCTATGAATAGATTATGACATGAATAATGAAGGTTGTATTGATTAATAAAGATATAACTATATGATCTTTCTAAGTTATGGTGAAACTTATCATGGGAACTCACAAACCAAGTTAATGTGTTGTTATGATGTTTTGATTATAAAGATATTTTGGTTAAATTAACTTAAGGATAAAGACTGCATTTCTTAAAAGAGAAATAACATCAAAGAATCCAAAGAATAGCTAAGAGAAGCATGAAGAAAAGAGAAGAAGCTAGAGTCATCTAAAGACAAAACTATAGAAGAAAGAGAGAAAGAAACTTACAAGGAAAAAAGAATTTGCAAAATAGTGCTTGGGACCTATTGCTTAACCATTTCCCAAGATTTTAGAAGAAAAAAGTATTGAAACCTTCTGGACCAATGGCCTTATTAAGATTCAAGGACAAAATAGCCTTTTTTTAATGATAGGCCATATTTCCTGGCTTCAATAAAAATTTGCTTGCTCATATAATTACTTGAGAAATTTATGATTTGAGAACTAAAAGAATGCCATCGTAGAAGAATTATGTGTCTTCTTCTCCTTCTTAAATCCATGTAGATGCATTAACATGGTCTTGACAATAGTAGTTATGGATCACTAGATTGCATAATAGGTGTTACTAATATGACTATGGTTTAAACTTTTATGTTCCTCCTTCACAACTTGGAGGGTTTTTATACATCTATAAGCTTCAAATACTTAGATATGTATTTCCATTTCTTTTTTCACTTTTTAAAATACCTCCAATTTGGTTAACTAGTTGTTAAATCTAAATATCTTCTTTTAGACATCTTAGTTAAGTTATAAATTTCAATAAGGGTGGGACTATGGTCAGATGTAAGGTTGTTAGAAAAGAACGTCTCTACCATTTGGGAAGTTATCCATCCACTTATGGTTTACCAAAGCCCTATCTATTTCCTCTTTATCAATAATTTTCCAATTTTCCTATTACTTCATATAAAGAAGTTCCCCTCATATCTTAGATTAACTCCACCAATTTGGTGCATTTTCTAAAATCATCATTCTAACTTCCTAGGTTTATTCTATCTCTTTCAGGCTTAGATAGGTGTATTTTACTATTAAAATCCCCTACTATCATGCAAGAGAGTTCAAGTTACTGCCTATTCTCCTTAATTCACTAAGAAGAGAAATTATTTGATCTAAAGAGTATTTTTTGAAAAGTTAGGTTTGCTGCATAAGCAAAGATGAAGCAAATAGTAGAAGGATTGGGAAAATTTTAACATTTATATGAATAATATTGAAAAAACTAGGAAGATTTTTACTTTATTATGGTTATAAGCTATTATGTTTCTTGATACCGGTGATTAGTGATGAAGAACCACTCCTTACCTAATAACCATAATCCTTTATTACAAGTATTAGCTTTCAATTTTTTCTCTAAGAAAACAATTAAAGTAGGTTTTCTTAATAGCAAGTAATCACAAATTACCTGTTGTTTTTAAGGCTATTAAGTCCTCTTGCATTCTAAGTTATAATTGACATTAAGGGGAGAGGCTTTTATTTTATATGACTTCGTTTTGGTTGCAGAAATAAATTCCTCTTCCCTTGAAAATGGAGTTGACTTAGTCTTACCACCCATTTTTAAGAAATTGTCAACTTTAATCTCCAATACCTTTAATTCTCCCTCATCCTTATTATTTTTCATAGAGTTAAAGTCTTATGTTTTCACTATCTTAGCAGCTTGATTCATTGAACATTATTATGTATATTTCCTTTAGCAATGTTCATAGTTATAGATCTTGTCTTTCCGCTTTTACTGTGGGGTAGGATCATTTCTCTCTTCAAGCCTAAGATTATCACCATTAGTAGTTTGAGTGATAATTGGACATAAGGATTGACAAGCTGACAAGAGCAGGTTCTACTAGTGGTTTCTCTATTTTGCTAGAGTTGTTTGAATTGATACTAATCTCTTCCTCCATATTTCCCATAGTCTATTTTCCTTTAGATTTTTTTGGTGGCCTACCAATGCTTCCTCTAATGTGTCAAAGTTAGCTGCCATAAGTAACTATAACAACTTCTTATTCTGTCATCCTATTATCCTCATCTAGCTTAAGAGTTAGTATTGAATTAGGAAACTCATGATCCATTCTTACCTCTATACATAACTTGACGTACCTTATGTGTTTCATAGAGGCTGTTATTTCTTCTAAACATATAAGTTTGTTAATAAGACTAACTAAATAACTTTACCCCTTAGTTGATCAATACTTTAATGGAATATTATAAAAATTTGTCTAAATAAGAACATGCATCATTCTTATTCTTTCCATTTCCAAACCTGGCCTCCCTTTATGTAAAAACATAAAATTATTGATGTGCCATGACCTTTTTTCAATTAACGTCTTTATACTTGCGTTCTAAGAAAACTTGAATATGAACATATCTTACTCATTTGTTAACATCTCTTTTAGCCTTAACTTTTTCCAATAATGTTATGCCCACCAATTCATAATTGGAAAAGCTTTCCATTGTTAATGAAGAAGTTTAATAATGTGGCTGGACATTTGGATGCTCAAATTTCAGAACTTGTAATGAAGAAGCCACCATATTGCTTCCATCGATGTTAGCAAGGGAACTGTAACTAAGTTTGTCATTATAGGAGGAGTCTCCTACCAATTAACACATGATAATTTTTATCTTTTATACCTCAATGTAAAATACCTTCTTTGTTTGTGTCGGTAGTAACAACTATACAAATTAAGGAAGGCATGCCCTAAATTACTTTTAGTACTTTAATGAAGTCAACATCTAACGAAGATGCCTCAATTGAGGTATTTAAGGGAAGAATTATAGAAATATGAGCTCTAGGCTTGTCTGTGAGACTGTAAAGCTTAGAGGAGGGATTTTTGCACATGATTAAAGTGCATAGCATGGTAATAAGAAAACCAAATTTATGTATGGGTTGTAGCTAGATAGGGGAAGAAGGGGCTGGAGAAAACTCTACTTATAAATGATGGTAATATTTTATTTAAACTTTTAGTAGACAACATCCTTAATGAAATAATTGAATTGGGACCACAACATGGGATCAATCGATGTTTCTCTAGAAACGGAAGCCTGGGATTGAATTTGATAGAGGTTGTATTGAAGCATTCCCCATATAGGTGAATTTCCATAATTTGCCTTTAGAATTATGGATGGTGGAAGGCTTGAGTTTCTTAGCAAGCTCTTTAGGAAAAACCAGTATGTATGGATGTTTAAACATCCAACATGGAGAGGATTAGGTATACAAAGATTTGTGTGGAGATTAAAAGAAATGCAATTTTGCCAGAGAGTTTATCAATGCAAAAACTAGGTAAATCAAGTGAGCTAGTACAAACTAAAATTTTTGTGACTTATCCCTGAAAGCCTAAAAACTCAACAAAGAAGTGAGTTCCTACAAGCAAAGTCTTCAAAACTTGATGGTAGGAGAAAATTTTAGGTTTAGAGCTCAATACAGTAGACACAGATGAAACGAATAGATTTGGTCAATAAAAGTCTAAGATTAATGAGGAGAGCTCAAATATTGTTGAGGTTTAGGGGGATCTATTAAAAGAAGATCTTGGAGTTAATAATGAGAAGCAAGATAAACTTATCAAAGAATCAGTAGATAGTTTTCAGAAGCAGATAGCTAGATGTTAGGAAATTGTAAACAACTTGTTGGAAATGCAGGTAGATGATGAATAAAGGGGAATTACAAACAATATGTTGGAAAAGCAAATAGATGAAGAATATATGGAAAACCAGCAGTTGATACATCAAAACTGTAATGTGATATATGAGGTAGCAGATGATACTAAAGAAAACTTCCTCTAATTCTAGAAGAAGATAGGCTAGGAGGAAAGGTAAAAACAAAACTAAATGGGATATCCCCTTAGATGGAAATTCTGGTATGGAACATTAGAGGGCTAAATGACCCTCTCAAACAATCCATGGTGAAAGAGATGGTGCTTGATAAGAAACCTATTCTGGTAAGTCTCTTAGAAACTAAAATAAAAGCCCGTCTTGTATAGTTAGGGCTTAAATTTTTGGGTGCCAAATGGAAGCAAATTACTAACCATACATATCATTACGATGTTCGTATAATCTGCCTTTATAATTCAGAAATCCTTGAGGTGCAAGCTACCGGAATAAGCGATCAATATATGCATCTAAATTGTCAGATTAAAGGTAAGTTTCCTTCCTTTGAAGTAACTTCATATATGCTTCAAATTTTGCTTCTCAAAGGGAGAAACTATAGTCTAATCTGTAACAAATTCAAGTTGGAGTGCAGACTCCATAGATAGCTACTAAGGATTTTAACTACTCTCTAAGTTATAATGAAGTTGAGGAACCAAATACAAAATAGGCACAAGTGGAGAACTAACTCATCTTTTCCAAAAGGTTAATTTAGTGAATTTAAGATTAACAGGAAGGTTTTTTACTCAGACAAATAAGTAACAAAAAGAAATTCTAATCAGGAAGAAACTAGATAAAGAAGTCATAATTCAAAATTGGATGTGCAAATTCCCACAATCATATATACACTTTAGAGATAATGTGTTTTTAGATCACTCATTTATCCTTATACAGAAGATTACTGAACCAAACAGACATGGAGAACCATTCAGGTTCTTTAATGGGATCACACAAATGGAAGGATTCATAGAGATTATAAACAAACGTTGGAGTGTAGAAATGCAGGAGGTAAAAAACTTATCAACTGGTACAGAAGTTAAAATTAGTGAAGAATTCAATTAAGGATTTTATTAGAATGAAGGATCAAAGCCTCATTAATATAAATTTAAAGTTGGAAGAAGCTTAGGCAACGTGCTATAATCACCCTTAAAATTCTGATCTTAGAAATACTAAAACCAGGAAGCTGAAGGAATATTAAGAGGAACTGGCTTTTCAAAACTCCATGTTAAAGCAAAAGGCTCGAATGAGATGGATAAAAGATGGTGACTTTAACTCTAAATATTTTCATGTATATCTTCTTTTAAGAAGAAAAAGAAATACCATAATTTAATTGCAAGATAATTATGGAAATGTCATTACAAAATAGTATGATCTGAGCAAACTAGCCAAAAACTACTTTCAACAACTGATGGGAACGAAAGATAACTGCCAGCATGGCTTCAATTTGAAAGATGTACTTTAGGATCCACAAAACCAGGCTCTTAATGACATATTAATTACCCCGTTTACATCTCAAGAAGTTAAGGAAGTTCTCTTCAGCCTATATCCATCAAAAGCCTTAGGATTGGATGATTTTCCAGCATTGTTTTTTCAGAAAACTTGGGAGATTATAGGGAACCTATTTACTTAAGTTGTCTTGAAGTTTTCTCCTTTGGTAAAATGCTCAAGGAAGTAAATCACTCTTACATATGCCTTATACCCAAAAAGTAAAACCCCTCTTCCATAACAGAGTTTAGACCCATTTCCTATTGTACAATAATGTACAAAGTTATTGCTAAGTTGTTTGCTATAAGGCTTTAATTAGCTCTGGAAAGAAGTTATAAATACTGCTCAAGAGGCCTTCTTACTTGAGAGAAATATTAGAGATATCATACTCATTCTATAGGAGCTATTAGGGGAGTACAAAATAGGTAAGGATATTAAAAGCTGGTTGATGAAAATAGATTTTTTTAAAGCTTATAACATAATCAGCTGGAGATACTTACAAGATTGTTTGCAAGCAATATGTCTACCACTTAAATTTAGGAATTGGATATTAGAATGCATTCAAACTACCTCCTTCATTGTCTTGGTCAATGGTATTCCATCTATACCCTTCAAAAATGCTAGAGGGATAAGACAAGGGGATCCCCTTTTCCCTTCCTTTTCACTTTAGCTATAGAAAGGATTTCTAGAATAATATTCAAACTCATTGAATGCAATGGTAGATTTCTATATCACTATACGTGTAGAGACATTAAATTATCTCACTTGATTTATGTTGGTGACCTAATGCTTCTTAGTAGTGCAGACAAGCATTCTATCAATATCTTGTTAAACATATTACATATATTTTTAGAATGGTCTAATCTCAAGGTAAATGTTGAGAAGAGCAGTTTGTACATATCCTAAGATGTCAAAAATCAAGAGGAAATTTGCAGCAATGTAGGATTTGCATTGCATTCCCTTCCATTCAAATATATGGGAGTTCTAGTTACAATAACCAAACCCAAGTTTTTAGACTTCTTTCCTCTTATTGAGAAGATCAAAAATAGGATCAATGCATGGCAAAATCGATTCCTCTTCACTGCAATTAAACTTACACTCATTTATTCAGTCTTAAACAGTTTGCACATCCACTGGTCTGCACATGTTGTTCTGCCTAAGAGTGTTAACAAAGAAATTGACAGGATTCTAAAAACATTCGTGTGATCTGGGAAAATAGAAAATTGCAAGAAGGCCAAAGTTAAATGGAGTGATCTGACTATACCAAAGAAGCAAGGAAGGTTAGGCATTATACCAGTTTTACAAATGCAAAAGGTACTCTTATGCAAGAGAATGTGGAGACTCTTTACTGATAAAAAATCATTATGGATCAAGTAAGTGAATGAATATCATCTCAAAGATCAGAATTTTTGGCAGGTAGAAAACTCTTGTGAATTTTCTTGGATTTTCAATTATCTACTCAACTTGAGAGGCATGGTATATCCCCATATTAAGCATCAGTTAGGAGATGGAGCAAATATTTGGTTCTGGTGCGATAATTAGACTATATACAACCCAAAGAGCAAACATAACATAACTCAAAAACAAAATTTCAATCAATGCTAGAGTCTCTACGCTCCTCCATAATAGAGATTGGTTTGGCAGTTTTAGAGGTTCTCCTTACTTGCAAACTACTTACCACAAATCTCTAAGCCCCATGAAGAGGATAGCATCATTTGGGTTCCCAACCCAAGAGGTACTTTCACCAATAGATCTTGTGATAAGATAATTGCAAGAAATGCTGAAGAAGTCTCTTGGTATGAAATTCTATGGAAACAGAATTTAAACCTAAAAGCCTCAGTTTTCTCTTGGTTGGTAATCAATAATAGGCTTAGAGCGTAAGATAGATGGTTTGGGGTATATAATCTCATTTTTGTCCTATGTAAACAAGCTAAAGAGAGTAGGAATCATCTATATTTTTGTTGTCATTACACAAAAGCAATTTGGAACAAAATTATGCACCTATTACCAGTTCCTTGCTACACTTTTGATTAGAGAGAAACACTAAACATGATCATTGATAGCACCAAGCAGGGAAAGCCAAATGGGCTTCTCATTAAAACAACTTTTACTACCACCATCTACTCGATATGGAAGGAAAGAAAAAGGAGATTGTACAAGGGAATTGAAGAAGAAAAATATCATCATCATCATCATCATCACCCAGTCTGAAATTCCGCATTGAAGCAGGGTCTGGGGAGGTCCGATAGTACGCAGCCTTACCCCTACACAGTAGAGAGGCTGTTTCCGGTGGACCCACATGCAA
>JANQAP020000205.1:973072-990851 GCA_026874005.2 Erythroxylum coriaceum | reverse complement strand
TACGGTTAATCCTTTACCCTTATTCGGTCTCTCCAAACTTTTCTACAACTAGCTACTACCTCATTAAGTGCCAATGCAGACATATCCTCTCTGATCACTTCCCGCCAATTCTTGTAAGGTCGCCCTCTTCTCCTCTTACATTCATTAAGAGTAATTCCCTCGCAGCTTCGTACCGGATCGTTAGCAGGCCTCCTAAGCACATGTCCATACCACCTAAGTCTAGTCTCTCTTAACTTGTCGGCAAAGCGGGCTACTCGCAGTCGATCTCTCACCACCTGATTCCGAACCTTATCCCTTCTTATAATGCCACACATCCATCGAAACATACGCATTTCTGCCACCAACAACTGTCTTATATGCCTACGTTTGACAGGCCAACACTCTGCCCCGTATAGCATAATGGGACGAATCACCATTCTATAAAACTTCCCCTTGAGCTTTAAAGGAATAGCATAAATGATTATCAATTGGGTCCGAGCAACTTTGATAGCAAACTTCAAACAAAATATACTCACTCATAACATGAAGAATACGTGGATGCTGCAATTCTTGTACTTAATGTAATATACTCTTTTAAATTCCTTTTTGCTAAGTTGTTGACAGATTAAGCGATTAATTGTAACATCGTTATTGTAGCTTTTACTTCTATTTATATAATTCCTTTTAATTTTCAAAAAAAAGTGAAAAAACCACTTTCTAAAAAGTTTACTACAAAAGGAATGGAAAACCCAAAAGCAATGGAGAAAAAGCTTTGAGCTCCTGAAAAGATAGAGGCAAGCGAGCTGATAAAAGTGAATCAAAGAAAGTATCTTGCACAATGAGAAGCATGAAAGAACCGAGGCGAATAAAGAAAAGGTTAGCCATTGGGTGAAGAACGGGAGCTAATGAGAAGGAGAGCCATCAATCTCTTTATATAACAAATATTTTTTACAAGATAAAAATATTATACCAAATCTCACTCCGTTTTAAATACTATATGAATTTTTTAACACACTTA
Organism: Erythroxylum coriaceum; assembly: GCA_026874005.2. Taxonomy (NCBI): domain Eukaryota; kingdom Viridiplantae; phylum Streptophyta; class Magnoliopsida; order Malpighiales; family Erythroxylaceae; genus Erythroxylum; species Erythroxylum coriaceum. The sequence continues at coordinate 989,854 of JANQAP020000205.1, read as the reverse complement.
TTGAAAATTTAACGCCTCGCAGAAAACCATAAAAAAGACACCGTCAATGCGGGAAAATCGATAGCGTAAAACAATTCACGTTGCTTCCCTTGGGATTCGTGACACCCTTTAATTAAGAGAAAGTACTGCACTCCTCAAAATTAACCAAATGATTTACAAATAAATACTCTTTTAAGTTCTACACCTTACAACAATGGCGGAGGGCTTTCAACAAATAAGAGCGCTGCATAGAAGTTTCTAACGCGCCTCAAAATGGACCGACATAGGGTCGCTATCCAGACCAGTTCATCAGGTCGTGCACGCACAACAAAATGTGCTCTTGAATTCTCCTTTTTTAACAATTATTATGGAAGTGTCAAAGTTTGGCATCCAGGCCTGCATCTATTGCATTGAAAAGATTTTTCCGTCCCTGCTCAAACCATGCCCTTGTTTGGCACTAACCAATGTCCTGTGAAATAAAAAATTTCAGAGGTACAATTTCACGATATATTCCCATGCCTTCCATAAAGAGAGAACATCAATTAGAATCAAATATATCATGGTTTGCTCTATGCAGAGTCAGATCTAAAGGTCTATTTGCCAGCCCCAAGTATGAAAGAAAGAAGGTTACCCCAGTACGACACTTAATGCTCCAGTATTTTGATTTTCTCAATACAGTTTTGCATGTGTTGAGTAACATCAGCAGATAGACGCTCTCCAACTATGAGCTTGTATTGCTCAAATTTCATTTCTTCACATTTCAAAGCTGCAGCTTTGCATGCATTGATGCTTCCTATTACCAAAAAGAAGATGGAATAAAAACAATACCACATCATATTGCAAATATTACTTTAACAAAAACTACAAAAATATCCTCTCATCCCAAGTTAGGTGTGTAGCTATTCAATAAATGAGTAATTTCGCATTTGGTATTCATCGAGGTTATACGCCATCTATAGAAAAGATATCAAACTGTAACCTGCCGAATTTCATATTTAAAATTTATGTATTACTAAAATTTTACAAATTTTAGGTATCGGCATCTTGCCACGTTTTCCAATTCCGTCCCCTTAAATGTGTCTTTTAACAGTAACAGTATCAACTTAAGCAGCTTTGTGATACAATATTAAAGAAAGAATGCCATTATCATTTTGATAATCTCAAACTAGAAAGGCATCGGTTCACGTAGAAAGTACTAAAATTGAGTACTAACAAGGGCATTGATTAAGACGAATGTCGTGAAATGTCTAGCTGGCTCTGAAAAACAATTGAAGACTTTGGAAGATATGGCAACGGTTCAATTAATAAATGTTTCCACAAAATATTTTTCAAGAAAGAAGCCAAAAGAATGACAACACGTCAGGCACTTAATTGTCTGATTTATGAACAAGAGAAAAATATCCGATTTCCATAAACAATTAGGGATTAGATTGATGTGTTACGTGCAGAAGTTATGAAGAACATTATTTTGCAATAAAAATGGGTTGGAAGATCAACCATGAGAAACCTTTATTGAATAAGAATTCAAAGGAGAAAGATAGTTAAAAGTAACAACACATATTTAGTTTTTCATTTGTTAAGAACATAGCACCAAATTGGTAGATTTGACAATACAGTTGGTCACTAATCCAGTTTTCAGTCATGCGGTCCTAACTAACAAAAAAAAAAACCCACCTAGTTGCTTTTAATCAAACTAGAAAACCACCCAGTGACCTAACCCAAAATTTCCAATTTTACTTTTGAGTTACTTCTTAACTTTAAATTGTTAAGAATTACATTCATCACTCCTGACTTTATCACTTCTCCACCTGATTAGACAGGTTCAACTTCCACTCCATCTTCCAAAACATTAAATTTGTCATTGTATTCATGAAAAGCTTACAATTAAGGATCGTGGAAGTTCAGTTTACATGCATAAGGAAAGAGATTCTCTTCTCATTTATGTCTTTAAGCACTAAAAAAGGAATATTCACTAACATGAGAAGAACACTGAAAGAGAGAAAAGGATTCTCCAGTGCAATAGATCATCTGTCCTAAACTTGCAAACGTTACCATCTTTGTTAATAATTATTTAGACTTACCACTTAGGTCCAGTAAGTTGAATAATACCGAGCAATTTCCAATACATCTGACCATGGTTATGGCACACCAAACCTTTTGGTACTCAACTCGTGATGCTCGGATAATACATAGTTTTGTAATTGGATTCACATATTTTACTGCCAAATAAACAAGATTTGAAAGTAGAGTGAGTAGTATTTATGAGGTAACGAAAACAACCAGAACTGGAAACAGATACTCACCCTGAAAAGATCCAATACAAGACGCTAAACCGCACTCCCCAAAATTTACAAGAATGTTGTCCTTAATTGCTTTGGATACATTAAATTGTGTGAGGACAATAGGATCATCTGCTGTTGCAATGTCTCGGTTTGGATCCAAATAAACTTCCATAACCAGATACCTATTCTTAAATGCAACCATCGTGCTTGTTCTGCAACATAAAACCCACAATTTCAGAATACAAGTCAGTTTAAAACAGAGAAAAGGGAGTGCAGAGCCAAATAGTACCAGGCTTAGTAGAATAGGAGACGAGAAAGGGGAGGGAAGCAGTCATTAGGCTTGGGATGGGAGGGGAGCAAGGAGACTGGAACTATTAGGGTTTTTTGGGACGTGGATTTGGTAATTTTGGATTGGCTGATCATAGATACAGACAAAAGAAAGTCTTACCACTTTTTGGATTGGGATTTAACTTTAATTACCGTATTGCTTTTTCAACTTTGTTTTGTAATCGTAATCTACACTAACTTTAGAAGTTCAGAATATAAGTTATTAAACTTACTTTATCAATTATGCAAAAAGGATTTCATGAATAAATGTACTTTATTTTCATTTTTTAAAACTAAATTAGATTGTTGAATATGTAAATACACCTTTTACCAATTTAATAGAAAAGTTTAGCTAACAGGAGATGATTTTTAGCTAGATAAAATAATAAGTTCCACCTTGCTGCAGATTGTTCTTGATCAAATTGAATCTAGGCTTCAAATATCTCCTAAGCTTGATGAGGAGTCTTCACTCCTTGTGATGCTTAGATGTGGAGAGACCCAGCCCAACTCATCTGTGACAGCGAAGTACAAGGTCAAAGCATATAAATAGGGCTGACGTGACTTAAATCATTCTAAACTAATAACAAGGGGAAAAGCGTGCTTAAAAAATAATGAAGGGAACTTATGACAACCAAAGCATAACGGGTGACAACAACAGTAAAACCAGGAAATCTTTACAAGCATCAAATGATTGCAATAATTTAAAGGAAGAGAAGAAATCATGTCATTAGGCAAAGCTCTAGCCCATACTAATAACACATATTATACTAACAACCGTTTTCACGCTTAAAACTGACAAAGAACAGTATCAAATTATCCTGAACAGGTTTTATCACGATCCAACCAAATATACACCAATATCTGTAGAATAAATCATCGTAAAAACAGGCAAAAAAAAAAAACAAACAATAAACCATTTCTAAAAAATGAGCACCATTAGAATCTTGACATCAATGGACAGATAAATATATGCCAACTTAACCATAACAGAGACCAGTTCTTCAGGTATGGTGATGCCAAATCTCTAGTAAAGTTTTGCAAGATTAAATTGAGGAAGACCGGAATTAGTGGAATATATAACTGGTCAGGGATTTACAGATGCAAAGCATGGCTAGCTTGGATTTTGATTCTTGAAGAAGGTTGATAAGCACCGAAGCTTAATATGGTGTCGATAGGAGGGGAAGTAAGACTTAAGTATGGTGGTGTCGTTTTGATTAATTGCACGTTAATTGATACACGTGTTGAAGGCAACTAGGAGAATTGGTTGTGAGTAACGGCGATTGTAAGGCTATTAAAAGGGATAAAGAGACTCAACAGCATGCGTAATCTTCTCAGTGTAATCTTCTCAACAGCAATCTTATCTGCAATCTTCTCTGCGTAATCCTTCCCAATAGCAAGCGTAATCTCCTTATATATGACTAATTTTAGATAGCTTTAGATATCTTATTTCTGTTTTAGAAATAACTATTTTGTAAAATCTAAGTTGAATTCAAATTCAAACTCTCTCGTGTAGCAAACTTTGGCTTTTATAAATACAGCAGTAGAACCTGTGCAGGGCGTGCAGGAAGCGAATATTTTACACCCTCCTCCTTGTATCTTTCTTTATGGTATCAGACCCAACAAAAGCGTAGATATTAATCAGCAACTCTGTCACCATGAATCCCTCATCCTCAAAACTTATATTGTCACCAACAAATCTTCCATCATCTGATTAATATGTGTTCTGTTAAGCTTCAATTAGATACCTACCTGATATGGCAAAACCAAATGCTAACCCATCTCATTGAAAATCATCCCCCTGAAAGAATTACCATTGAAAAAACATGTGTTGATCCTAGCCGCAGCTACTTAGGGGTTATGGAAGGAGAGGAATCTTAGAAGGTTCCAAAATAAGCAAAATAAGTAGACAATCATACAAGTCATACTGCATAACATAAATGAACAATCCATATGCTGTGAACTAGTGCAAAGAATTGTAGAGTTGCGTAAATACCTGAAAGGCAACAAATACCACAACATGCAGAACATCCTTGAATGTTGGTGCGATCTTCAAGCAATTACAAGAGCTGATAGATGACAAATAAAGACTTAGGCAGCGGAACAATCAGTCAAAGGTAGATAGTATGGTAACCTTTACCTGATGGTAATTAGAGTATAGAAGGGAAGAGATGCAGTAGCGAAACAGACCCCCAGAAGGAAAAATGGGATTTTCCAATCCCTAATTTGGTGAAGTCCGGAGGTTTCAAAGGTCCACAGAAGGAGTATCTTACCTCTTTGCAAAACGACAGTGCTGAGATGGTTTTAAAACGATGCGTTTTAATGTATTTGCTTGGTTAAGGGGAGTCTTCTCATTAGTCTTCTCTAGGAATGTCAAAGTCGGCCCGGCCCATTTTTGGCCCGGGTTAGCCAGACCACGATAGGGCCGACCATAGGCAGGACGCAGGTCAATCCGGCCCGTAGCTCGGTCATTATTTCCGAAACAATATTATTTTGTCAAAAATGAGGTCGTTTTGAAAGTTTTTTATTTAAAAAAACAAAGAACGGGCCTCAGGCGGGCCCATCCCAACCCACTGGGCTACAGGCGGAGCAACAAGTCACCATGGGCTGAAGCCGTGCCAAAAGTAGCTCAGGCCTAGCCCATTAACATCCCTACTTCTCATTCTTAACTCTCCAGACATAAGTGTACTTTGGTTTCTATATTATGGAAACCTTATCTTGTGAACTATTCCTCTTGTTAATGATACTTTTTAATTTTTTAAAAAAAATTATTGGTCATGCATATGATATATGAGTTGTAGTGGAAGGACTTAACAAAGATTTGCAAACACCTACATAAGCTAGTTATGTCCATTAATTTCAATTATTTACATGATTTGTACTAGAATTCATTAACAAAATTGCGAATTAAAAAACACAAATGAACACAATGGACGATTAATCTGTTCATTTTGTGATGTTAGATTTGCCTTCTATATATATACTTTGTTTATAATAAATCCATCAACAAATTAAATTCTTAGTTACAATTGTTGTTGACTTCTATTTTATTATTTTATTACTATAGTTTACATAGATATAATCATTTCATATTACTATAGTTTACATAGATATAGTCAGTTCATATATTGATAGTCACTTCATTCTTATTAACGATTATCTCCAATTTAGAAAGGAAATGGTTTAATTTACGAAGATAGGTAAGTAACACGATAACTGAACCATGATTATTATAGTTATGACATTCTAACTAGGAAGTAGGGATGTCAATTTTGGCCCGGTCGTTACTTCAAAAATGACGTCGATTTTAACTTTTTTTTAAATATATAAAGTGGGCCACGGACAGGCCGGGCCAGTCAACCCGTGATCAGGTAAGGCCACAGGCTGACCTAGCCCGTGATCGGGACATTCCTACTAGGAAGATAGTGCACCAAGCTATGAGTTCAACTCGACTTTGATTCTTCTCCTTAGGGATTCTAGATAAAGGAGGTCTAAGGAAGTTAGGTCTATAAAATATTAATTTCCAACCCATCTCTAAACAAAAGTGATTTATCAAATTCTTTTTATTTGATTTGTAAATCCCAACAACTTCTATTGTCATCTCTTTCTTTTACATGCCAAATTAAAGAAGAATAATTTACAATTTAATAATATTAAACCACTTATTATAGTTGAAGAAAAACAGGCCAATTTATCATTTAATTGTGCGGCTATATATATATATAGTTTACAGAAGTGAACCAAACTAAAGAATTATCTACTAATTGACCAGTCAAATTCAAATGGTTAGTTTGGTTTGGTTTTGAAATCATGATTTTAATAAACCAATACGTTTTCCAAAATTTAAACTAAAACATGACTGACCATATAGTCATATAGATAATCATATTAAACAAAACCTTTAATGGACATAGTTTCATGCAGAGTTGTATACTAATTTGTGTGCTTCACATTTGCATTTTAAGATTTTAAATAAGAACACAATTGACTATATGACCATATACTAAATCGTGTTAAGAAAACCTTAATAAAAGATAGTTTTAGACATGGTTGTGTAATGTTAGTAGTTTTATATGAAAAACCATCATACTACAACTATACAAATCGTAACTCGTAGTATAAAACGTATCATTCCCACGAGGATTGTTTAGTCACCTAACAACTTAAATGCACTTTATCTAAGGTAATAAAGATTGAATGAATTGATTAAAATAAATTAAATAAAATTGAATTAAACTAAATAATTGAATAATTGAAGTTAGCAATAAGAAAAAACTAATTATAATCAAGGTAGACTAATTACATGACAATTAGAATTAGCTCAGTTTAATTTTCAAATTCATTATATTACCTCTCCTACTAACAGTCTTGCAGATATTTTGACTCAAGAATGAAAGTAGCTATCTTAAGTTTGAAGGATTCATTAAACAAAAAGGAAGCAGAGTTGTTAGAATTACAACAACATGTAGGCATCGTTACCAAAGAAATTAACCAATTCAGATCTACTATCCAACTCTTAGAAAAACAAACTTTGCCTAATATTCAACCCATCACTCCTCAACAAATTACTCAAACCCCTATTCCTACCACATAACCTAGTCCATCAAGCACTCAGTCTGAACCCATCTTGGCCCAAAAGCAAGAAGACTTCCAAGAAAATAAAACTTATGTTATCTTCAATGGACCTATGGATGGCCTCTATGACGAATGGCATAAGGCTGCAATACACATCACTGGAAAGCCCTCTATCCTCCATAAAAGTTTCAATATAAACAAGTCTTAGAAAAGCCTGTTGAACCCAAAATGAAAACCTTAGGAAAACCCATCAATATGGAAAAAATAAATGCAATACCTACCAAAGCCCTTAAGAATGAAATGAAGAAAATAACACTAGATATGTTTTATGATTATTTTTAAGCCCTCAATCAATTGACCGAAGCCCAAAAACTATTTTAATATTACCCACAAAATAGAGGAAAATATAGACCCAAAGCAATCATCTTTCTTAAAACTAACCCACTTACTACTTATCTTGTCTTCCAAAGTGGACTTATCGATACCATTTATTTAACCAATTTAAATATCTTGGCCGATTTCTTAATGGATTCACTACTGTAGTTAAAATTACAAGGATCGATTCGCCAAAGAAAGAGAAATTTTCATCAAAGTATTCAGTAGTTATCCCATTTTTCAGAAAGTTAAAAACCTGAAGGATTCCACCATCTTATTAACCAAAATCACATTTATCCAAATTGGCATTAGTAAGGGACAATATCCACCCATTAATGAACCTCCTCAGTGTGACGTTACTTGGGAGTTGATCAATCAGTTTAATCTCCACTGCTTAGAAGGAGTTTACCAACAATGTTTAAAAATTAATCTAGAATCCTTGATTAAGCTCAATTATCAAGGACCTAATCTTTTAATGACTTCGGCTTACAAAAACCCAATTACAATCGAATCTCTACAACTCATTAAACACCTTGAAACCCAATTTTCAACCATTTCTGGCATTTTTATGGAGCTCTCTAATGGCTGGAAACAGTTTATTTGTAAGCAACTACGATATCATCCAACTCACAATTGTCCATCTCCATCAACCATCAAAGACGACAACTCTTCAGAAGATGTGATAATTGAAGAATAAACATACAGTAGCTACTGTTTTATATAATCCATGTAATTATTGTACTATTGCACAGTGGCCAATAGTTATGGCCGACCATCTTTTTCTCTTTTTAATTATTGTACTTTAGAATCTTTACTTTAGCATCTTTTTTTTTCTTGTGGCCGACACTCCTTTCTCAGGTTTGTCATTGTTTGTCCTTTTTTAAGTATTTAGCTCTTTAGCCTCTATATATAATGTAAGTCTTAGCCTCTATATATAATGTAAGTCCGAGCCTTCTGCTCTTATGCGAAAATAAAAACTTCGCTTTTCATTCCTATTTCTCTCTCTCGTCTAGCCTACGGATTGGCACTCAAGAGGAAATGAGAACATGTATGTTAAATATTGTTTTTATTTTTTCATCACTTATTATTTATCTTTAAACACTACTTCATTACTATCTTACACCTATTTTTATCTTTTTATCTATTAGTTTTACTTATTTAAATTCAAGTGATCTTATTCATTTCTTTGATACTCTGTTAATTTATGGTTTCCGATCTATCCTTATGCAATATCTTCTTGATAAAATTTTTAGTCCTGATATCATTTATTAAATATGCCTGTCTGTATTACTTGTAGATCTATTCATTTATTAATCATCCATGTCGAAAAGAAATTAAGACTTAGTAAAAAATGTATTGAAATATTTACCCATACTCATAATTTTCTTATATCTATCAATGCCTTTGAAACTACTCTTCAAACATTTCAAAACATTATTCAAAATCATGTAACTTTATTTAATCAGGAGAAAGAAGAATTAAAACAACTTTATATTTGTTTTAATGATCATTACCAAACTCATATATATAACTAACTAACTAACATATATGGATAATCCATGTATTTTTTTATACTCGAATATATACTAATATTGAATATTTGGAAATTATAGTTTCTTAATATAAAAACAAAAAAGATTATTATGAAGAATAATATAATTACCTACAATTTTTTATAAATAACAAAGGACTATTACCCATAAAAGAACAATTAGAAAATGCAACTAATCTTTATAATTCTTATAATCAAGAATTACAAATGCTATATAATACATTTATTGAACATCAACAAATTTTTCATTAACATAGAAAATGACATAAATTAGCCCAAATAATATATTAGACATAGATACTTTAGATTTAACAGAATCTAATGGAACTTTTCATATTACTACTTTATTATCAAAAGAGAAACAAAAACAAATAGCTAAAGCAAATTTAAATTTTAAAGCTGGACAAGATATTAATCATCATATGTTTCAGAATATAATAAATCAAAAAAATATTATCTATTTTGGAAAAATAATATATGAAACACCTATTAGATTAGATCAATGTAATGGTCATATTTGTATAAATCTTATCGATCAAGAACAAATTTGTAAACAGTTACAAAAAATTCCGAAGATAAAAGAATCAAAATAGGATATATTCATTTATCTACAATTCAAATCTTATTAAAATCCACTTTTTAGGAAGGAATTGATTCACCAATCAGAATGGCTATAATAGATGAAAGAATGAACAATTTAAATGATCAAATAATTGGAGTAATGAATGGTAATTTAGCTTATGGAAAAATAAAATTTAACACCCGTTTAAAATTAAGAATTCTTTTACAATCTCAAAATCTAAACGAAACAATTATTGTTGCTTATAAATTCTATAGAGAAAATTTAATGACTAATGTTCAATGTCCTTTTTTATAATTAGTTATGCTTTAACTAATTCTCATCATAGCATTGAATTTAAAAATACAGATAAAATATATATTGATTAATTATTTAATGATGTAGCAAAAGTAGGCACTAGTTTAAGAAATAATCTTCGAAAATTACCAGAAATAAATTATCCTATTCAATTTTATGAATCTACCTCATTTGTTCCACGATTATCTTTATCTGAACATAAACAATCAAAAGAAAAATTTTTAATTAGATCACAGTCTTTAAGATTAGAAAAACCCATTAGATTTACTAAACCAGGCATTGAATTAAACAATTCTATTAAAATTACTGACCCCCAAATTGAAAAAAGAAAAACCAGATGACAAAATTGGTCAAGAATTAATAATAATTAAAAATCAGCTTAATGAATTAAAAGAACATATTAAAAATACTTTATGAGTGTTACCATACAGTTACCTGAGTTATTAGATAAACAAACAAATATTGAAATTCAATTAAAAGAAATAATAACTATAACTCAACCATTAATAGAAAAAAGTATAAAATCACCAAAGATTAGTGAAGTTAGTAAAATAAATGATCAGAAAATAATTTAATTATTGGATTCAATAAATGAAAAACTTGATAAAATATTAAACTTAATAAATATTAAATTAGAAACAAAAGATTATCTAAATGAGCGAAAAGAACCAACAAAAGATTATCTACATGAGCAAAAAGAACCAAAAGTGATATTAGAGCCTACTTTAATGAAACTATGGAGAATATACACACCAAAACATATAACTTTAGGACCAGATGGTATTTTAAATCTTGATTGTGTAATCTCACCAGAAAAATTATTATTAGAATGCTCTAATAAATTAGCCTTAGTAATACAATTAGAAAAACCTTTTGAAGGATTAACCAATATTAGCACGTTATGGAATTTTATTACTTATAAAATAATTGGTCTTGTATTAAACTTTTTATTAGATAATGAAGTACGAATAAAAAATACTACTGAATTTCTAAATGCACTTGAACCAGTAAAAGCTTTTTAGGTGGTTACTAACGAAATTTATAAAGAATTTATTGGAAAGGATATAACTTCTTATAAACAAGAAACTGAAAATGAAGAAAGAAAAAATGCATTGTGGCATTTAAATAATATACGTATTTGTGATATTTGTTACTTAGAAGAATATATTTGTGAATTTAAAAAGTATTATTATAAATTAACATGTACCGAATAAGAAATGTATATACAAATATGATAACTTGCATTTTGTGCATGTTATTTGTGTGTGTTTTATGTTCTTTTGATAGGTTTATGTGAGGTTTTGCTTGTGTTTCTATGGTAATTCGTGTCTATGTATGTTCTAGGTGATGAAATACCAAAGTGATGCGATTTGGAGTGAATTTGGCTAATTTGGAACTAGACAGAATTTCAACATGACCATGTTGAAGGTGCCACAACGCTGGCAGATTGCTACCTGCGAATCTCGAATTAATTACCTTGGGATTTGGGCCCGAATGACATGACCCCTTATGCTGGACGAAGTCAAGTTATTTTGTAGCCCATTGGATCTTTATTTTCATGTTTTAATTAGGGCCCATTTTGTTTATCGTAAAGAAAGAAAACTTAGACTATGAATAGACTTGACTTTTAGAAAAGGGACGATGGTCAACTTTTAGCTTGAGATGCGATTTGGAGTAAATTTGGCTAATTTGGAACTAGACAGAATTTCAACATGACCATGTTGAAGGTGCCACAACGCTGGCAGATTGTTACCTGCGAATCTCGAATTAATTACCTTGGGATTTGGGCCCGAATGACATGACCCCTTATGCTGGACGAAGTCAAGTTATTTTGTAGCCCATTGGAACTTTATTTTCATGTTTTAATTAGGGCCCATTTTGTTTATCGTAAAGAAAGAAAACCTAGACTATGAATAGACTTGACTTTTAGAAAAGGGACGATGGTCAACTTTTAGCTTGAGAACAAATAGCAGCAGTAGCTCTTGGGGGTGGGAGAAAGACAACGACTCTCCTCTAACAACATTGTCTTTTAATATTGCTATGCGTGGCTAACTTTTTATCTAGACAAGGTATCTAACGTTCGATTAATGTAATTCATGAGACTCCTTTGATTTAATTGCTTTTGTTTATCTCTTATGTTTGTTCGATCTCTGCGCTTTAATCGATTTATTATTACCATGTTTGTTGATTAATGAGGCCTATTGATTGATTGACTTGGTAATAAATAGTTGAATAGATTAGTGAATCCGTGATTTCTATATATCGAAGTGGCGAATTAATTTCAATTAAGAAATTTGTGAGATTAAGTAGTTTAGTCTAAATAGATTGCGGCTTCTCTGATTCTGTTGGCTAAGATAAAGGTCTATTAGAGTCTACTACTGCCATAGATTATATTCTGTGAAGCTTTACTCAGGAATAGTCTAATTGGTTAGGGTAATAATCTGTGAAGCTTTACTCGGGATTATCAAATAATTACGAATGGATTAGTCGATATGTGCTGTTCACTATCTGCTATAACTTTATCTATAAGAATGAACTAAATTTATATTTTCGAGTCTATGATTAGATTACAATATCGATAGAAGAGTACCTTGGCTAGGCCTTTCTTTATATTGTTTTCAATCTTTATTTTAATTGCCTTCTGCGTGACTTCGTGTTCTAAAATAAATCATCCCTAAATCAATTCTGTTTATTTTTATTATTTTCGCACAAATAGACAATTGCTACACTGGTCTCTGTGGTTCGACCCTATTCACCGCTTTGTTTGTTTAAGTGTTTTAGAGTAGGAATTTATTTTTGTTGATTTGACATACCATCAAATTTTGGCGCCATTGTTGGGGACCAGTGTTTAAGTTTTTGTTTGTTTGTGTTGCTAATCAATTTTTCTAGTTGTTTGTATATGGCATTGTGTTTCTGCAGGTGATTTATTGTTTGATCCGGAGATAGAGAAAATAGCAAAACAACTCAGGAAGGCTACAAAATTGTGTAAGAGATAAGCTTCTACTTCTGCGCAAGTCTTGCCTGAACAAACTGAGAACTTGCCTACCTTTGAGACTGAGTTATTGGAAGATTTTGAAGAAGCAGAGATGGCAAATCAACAACCTATTCCACCTGTGCTACCAGTCAGAAATCGAGCTTTTGCAACTCTGAGGGACATGCTTGCACCACCAGTAGAGGATCAACCTCTATGCATTCAGTATCAGGCTGCAGATGATGGGTTTGAGTTGAAGGCTGGATTGATTCAGGCTTTGTCAAAATTTCATGGGTCACCTTCTGATGACCCGAACAAACATCTCAAGGATTTTCATATGGTCTGTTTTGGATTCAAATCTAGAAGCATAACAGAGGATCAATTGAAACTGCATGCTTTCCCTTTTTCTCTAGAGGGTGCAGCTAGGGACTGGTTGTATTATCTTCCGCCTGGGATAGTGGATACATGGCCTAAGATGGCGTGGTTATTTTTAGAAAAATACTTCCCAGCTTCTAGAGCTACTAGTTTGCGTAGAGAGAATTGTGGCATTAGACAAAGAGATACAGAAAATATGTATGAATATTATGAGAGATTCAAGAGGCTTTGTGCAAGTTGTCCTCAATATGGAATTATAGAGTAGCTCCTTATTCAGTACTTCTATGATGGGATGTTATTGAATGATAGGAAAATTCTTGATGCTACTAGTGAGGGAGCCATAGTGAACAAGACACCTCAAGAGGCCAGAAACTTAATTGCAGCAATGGCTGCAAATCTTCAACAGTTCGGTTATCGTTCAGAGACACACACTTGCGGTGTCCATGAGGTAAGTAGTTCTAAACTCTACAGTAGACTTGAAAAGATTGCTGAATTGCTGGAAAGGCAAGTTATTAATTCTTCCAATACTAATAGTGTCAACGCAAATGTTGTAACTAAGGGACCATAAGTCCCTATGTGCCATATTTGTGGATTTCAGGGCCATTTTACTTAAGGGTTATTTAATCTTTGTTTTGTCTTCCTTTTATCTTATTAATTCAATCATGATTGATCCTAGATATCCTAAGGTTTTTGATTACCCTCTCTTGAGATCTAATCAAATAATCGTAATTGAAATAGATAACAATAGACTTGCAACCTCTCAATTCACAAAACTACTCCTAACTACTCAATTGGAATTGAAGCAATCATAAGGATAATTAACTCACAATTGAGATCTCTCTTCAATTGTTTATTAATTTGTTATTTACAGGTCTATTAAGTTACTAACTTTTGTTGCACACCTTAACATAAATAAGTTGATTCAATCTCTCAATTTATTGTCAACTATTGTTAAGTATAAGTATAACAAATATCACAAAGCATTAATGTGTATTGAATTCAACAAGAATAAAATTTAACAACATAGTTCAAGAATAATCCTTAATATGGATTTAGAAATCCATAATCATGTTCAATATTTTACTAATCCAAATAATATCCAAGACAGTGAAATATAAGAAGAGAAAAGAAAGAAAATAATTTTATTTCTTGATTTGGAAATTCTAGAGTCGATCTTGATGTCTCCACTTTGATCCCTTTGATTCTAATGTGTGTTAGAGAAGTGCTCTAAAGGCAATCACCTTTAGTACTTATTATACAAATCATTTTATGATTAATAAAGACATTTTTCATTATTTCGATGTTTATACGTTTATGGATTTGATGTTGATCTTAAATTGATTTAATGAAGTCCTTGATACAAAACATAGCATGGAGGAAATCATTATGAGATCATGATATTGAGATTCCTATCATGTGTAATTACGTTAGTATCTAGACTTTCCCTTGTCATAGGATTAATGAGATGGGATATTATTAATCCGAATAGACTAGCACATGTTATACTCTTTGATTAGATCAAGCAGTAGATCTTATAAGCTATAGAGTTGAGTTATTTAGAGTTAACATGTGGATGCTTACTAAGGGTAGTAAGTACATTGGATTGACCTACTATGAGACAATTATATGGATATTCTATTCCAGTTTCAATGATAGTCTCATCATAGCAATGGTATAAATATCCTTTAACTTGAGTTGCTCAGGGATCTCTAGGATACTGATCCTGTACTTTGACTCCATTCATCGGTGTCTTTCAGGGGTTACTCATAGGGTGGTGATTCTTAAGGTATTTAGAGGTAACTGAGTAGCCAATAAAAGATTTACCACTCCTGATAGAAGGAGATGATACCCATGGCCTCTTGTCAGGGTCATTACTTGGGAGTCTTTGTCCAGAGCAGATATGTGTCATGAAGAGAGTTTTCAATAATGCGTAGAGTAATGAGATCCTTAGGACAAGATCTAATATCACTTGAACTAGATGTGACGTAATCAGTCTAGTGAGAGTTGACACTTTGACCATACTCTGAACCAAGTGGCGTATAGATGGTGAAAGGACAAATTACATGGCAACATTGCGTATGGAAGGGTTTGTAGTCAAACCACTGACTTTCCGATTAATTAGGGGTCATGACGTGTTACTAGATACGACTCTTGACTTACTTGAATTAAGTGTTAATTCAAGTGGCCAACATAACTGGGAACCTAATGGGTCACACACATAGGAGATCCGAAGGATGGGTAAAATGGTCTTGAATGGTGATTCAAGATATGAGAGTGTGTTTTGGGATTGTATCGCAATGTGATCGTGGTAGAAAACATTGCATGTAATTGATAAGAAATAAGTGTTGTTGGCTTCCATTAATGCATGCTATTCATGGTCATTAACTTCCCAAAACTTCCATTAATGCATGCTATCCATGGCCATTAACTTCCCATTAGTTATGGGGGTTATGGAAGGCCAAATGATGTAAAAAATTGAGATGATTTTCATGCATCTTGTGTAAGACAGAAAAAAAAGGTTCTTTTTCTTACATATACACTATTTCTCTCTAACTCTCTCAAGAGTTCTTGTCTTTGCTAGCACAAAGAAAGAATTCCAGCCATCTCCTAGTGCGGTTTCATCCTTCTATTTTTGTGTGGACTTTCATTAAAGATGGTTTGCATTGATTGTTGTGATTTACGACAACCCAATGCGGAGAAGATTAAAGAACGAAGGAGATCGTCAGAAAGGTATGTAAACATCTTACAATTCATGTTTTTGTTTTTCTCTATCTATATGCATGAGTAGATCTGATTTTTGAGGTTTTGTTTTATTTCCGATGCATATATTTGATATATATTATGTATGAGATGCATGATCGGAACCTAACAGTGGTATCAGAGTCATCTTGTGCCTTGTTAGATGTAGAATACATGACATGTGAAAACTGTTTTCATGGTTGTTGCAGCTTAGGGTCCTGTAATGTTTTGTTCGAACTTAATTATAGAAAAATGGTTTCAAGATTGTCTTTCACTAATCTGTTCATAAGACGTAAGTGAATGATTCAGTGTGATTGAAAATATTTTTAATATGATTAAAGTATTTAATTTCAACTTTACAAGAACATGCATGAAATCTATCTTTCTGCTGGGCATGTGATGTCTATTGGATAAACTAATGAGGTTACACATGATTTTCGTGGAATTTGATTTTGGAAAAATTATGTGAATATATTTATGATGTTTTTAAGCCTCTGTAATTTTTGTAGAATTATTAAATTTTTTTAAATAATTTTATCGAACAATTTTCCAGATTTGGACAGTTTTTTAGAAATTGTAGGATTTATTTTGTTTGATGTTTCTGTATGTTTTATTTCGGTCCATAACTTTAAAATTAATTTTATGTGATAAAAATGTGTTAATTTGATGTTTGATGCATGCCTAAATGATTTTGCTCGAAATTTGATTTCCAGAAAATTTTAGAAGTCATATT
>JANQAP020000205.1:960897-972972 GCA_026874005.2 Erythroxylum coriaceum | reverse complement strand
CACCATTAGTGTGAATCTAAGTTCATTGATGGAAGATAACAAGTTGACTGGACCAAACTTCCTTGACTGGCTTAGGAACTTGAGAATAGTTCTAAAGTCCGAGAAGCTTGGTTATGTCTTGGAAGAACCACTTCCCGATCCCCCTACTACTGATGCTTCTGATGATGATTGGAGGGCATATAGGAAGCATCTCGATGATAGCGAGATGGCTAGTTATATTTTGCTAGCCACTATGTCACCGGAGCTACAAAAGCAGCACGAAGCTATGGATGCTTATACCATAGTCTATCATCTTAAGGAGCTTTTTGATGAGCAAGTAAGGTCCGAAAGGTTTGAAACTGCATGATTGCTCTTCCCCTCCAAGATGGTTGATGGGACATCTCTAGTGCAATATGCACTAAAGATGAATGGCTACATCAAGCGGTTGGTCTCTTTAGGTTTTCTTTTGGATCATAAATTAAGTATTGACTTAATTTTGACGGGTTTAATTGATATTTACTCACAATTTGTGCTTATTTATCAGATGAACAATATATCCAAGAGCTGGTCAATATGCTCAAGGAAGTTGAGCCATTTGTCCGTAAGTACAAGGTTGTGACGCTAGTGGACTCTTCTAGTTTGAAGAAAAAGAGCCAAAAGAAGAAGTTCACAATGCTTAAAGGAGGTGTCAAGAAAGCAAAGAAGACTGTCTCGAAGGGAACTTGCTTCCATTGTGGCAAGGGTGGCCACTGGAAGAGAAACTGTAAGGCCTATCTAGAGTCCTTAAAGTAGAAGAAGGCATCTGATGCCCATCTACTTCAGGTATTTATGTTATTGATATTCATATTGTTTCTGATAACGACACATGGGTATTAGATACCGGTTATAGCTCATACATTCGTACTAACATGAAGGGCCTTACGAATAGTAGACAACTCAATAATGGAGAGTCAGACCTACAAGTGGGCAATGAAGCAAGAGTTGCTGCATTAGCTGTAGGCACATATGTATTGGTGCTCCCTAGTAGGCTTGTACTAGAATTGAACAAATGTTTTAATGTACCTACGTTGACTAAAAATGTAATGTCTATTATAGTTTTAACAAAGCTGGATTCCATTTAAATTTCAATAACAATGGCTGTTCAATTTATTTAAATGGAATGTTATATGCTTTGGGTACATTATGCAATGGTATATACATATTGGATATGTCTAATCTGGTTCTAAATATCAATAATAACAAAATAATAAAACAAGATAATGTGAAATCATCTTATTTATGGCATTATCGCCTTGGCCATATAAGTGAGAGACGCATGTATAAATTACACAAATGTAATAGTTTAGGGTCATCTGATTATGAATCATATGACACATGTGAAACTTACTTATTAGGCAAGATGACTAAGTTACCCTTTAAGGGAAAGGGTGAACTAACTAGTGGACTTTTAGACCTAATACATACTAATGTATATCGTCCGATGTCTATAAATGCCAAAGGTGGTTTCGTATACTTCATTACCTTTATCAATGATCATTCTGGATATAGGTATGTGTATGTTATGAGATATAAGTTTGAAGCCTTTGAAAGGTTCAAAGAATTCAGAAATGAAGTTAAGAAACAACTTGGGAGAAATATTAAATCACTTCGATCGGATCGAGGTGGTGAATACCTAAGCCAAGAGTTTTTGGATTATCTTAGGGATAATAGAATATTATCCCAGTAGACTCCACCTTACACACCACAACACAATGGTGTGGCTGAGAGGAAAAACCAAACCTTATTAGACATAGTGAGGTCTATGATGAGTTTAGCAAATTTACCAAAATCCTTTTAGGGTTATGCACGCGAAACTTTTGTTTGTGTATTAAACAGAGTCCCATCCAAGTCAGTTGATGTTACTCCATATGAGATATGGACTAACAATAAACCCTATCTTTCTTATATGAAAGTTTGGGGTTGTCCTGCTTATGTGAAGTGGATTCAGTCAGATAAACTTGAAGCTAAATCTAGCAAGTGTCTGTTTGTAGGATATCCTAAGGAAACTATAAAATATCAGTTCTACCATCTTTCGGAATGAAAGGTGTTTGTTTCAAAACATTCTATCTTTTCAGAGAACAAGTTTCTTCTAAGGGAAGACAGTGGGAGCAAAATTGAACTTGGGGAAATTCAAGATGCTCAAATATACACAAATCAACTACCTAGACCCGAGACTATTGTTCATGAAGATGAAAAAATAGGTCAACCTTCTGATACACAAGAAGTTCGTAGGTCAGGTAGGATACATCATGTTCCCAAGAGATACGAATTTATCATAAGTGAACTTAACGACGTATTGCTCATAGAGATGATGAGCTTACTACCTACCAAAAGGTTCTGAAGAGTTCAAAATCTAACAAATGACTTCAAGCTATGAAATCTAAAATGGATTCCATGTCTGAAAACCAAGTATGGAATTTGGTTGACCTATCCAAAGGGATAAAACCTATAGGGTGCAAATGGGTTTTCAAGAAGAAAACTGACATAGAGGGTAATGTAGTTACCCATAAAGCTAGGCTTGTAGCTAAAGGTTATCGTCAAAGGCAAGTGTTGACTATGAAGAAACATTTAGCCCAGTAGCTATGTTTAAATGCATTAGGATACTCCTAGCCACTGCCACTCATTATGATTATGAGATATGACAAATAGATATGAAGACAGCTTTCCTTAATGGAAACCTAATCGAGGATGTGTATATAACACAACCTGATGGTTTCATATCCATGAATGGAGAAAATGTATGTAAGCTTGAGAAATCCATTTATGGATTGAAGCAAGCATCTAGGAGTTGGAATATCCGATTTGATGAGACAATTAAAGAGTTTAGTTTCTCACAAAATCCAGATGAGCAGTGTGTGTATAAGAAGGTTAGTGGGAGTGTAATCATGTTCCTTGTACTATATGTAGATGACATATTGCTAATAGGAAACGATGTCTCAGCTTTGCAATCAGTAAAAATTTGGTTAGCTAAAAACTTCTCTATGAAAGACCTTGGAGAAGTAACTTATATTCTGGGGATAAAGATTTATAGAGATAGATCTAATAGGTTACTTGGTCTTTCTCAGTCTACATACATAGACAAGATGCTAAAGAGGTTTAACATAAAGTAGTCCAAGAGCGGTTATCTTCCCATTGTATATGGGATTACAGTTTCTAAATATATGTGTCGAAAGACGCAAGATGAGAGGACTCGCATGAGTTTGATTCCTTATGCTTCGACTATAGGATCAATCATATACGCTATGTTATGTACTAGACTCGATGTATCGTATGCTCTAAGTGTTACAAGCAAATATCAGTCGTACCCTGGTGAGGGTCATTGGGTGATTGTTAAGAATATCCTTAAGTACTTGAAAAGGACTAAAGATGTATTCTTAGTATATGGAGAAGGTGATATTGTGGTAAGCAGGTATACTGATGCTAACTTCCAATCTGATAGGGATGATTCTAGATCCCAGTTTGGATATGTGTTCACACTGAATGGTGGTGCAGTCAGTTGGAAAAGTTTCAAATAAGAGACGACTGTTGATTCAACAACAGAGGCGGAGTACATTGCAGCTTCAGAAACGGTAAAGGAAACAATTTAGATCAAGAAGTTCATCATGGAACTTGGTGTGGTTCCGAGCATTGCTAACCCAGTGCAGTTGTATTGTGACAATAACGGGTCTATAGCATAGGCGAAGGAACCGAGGTCTCATCAGAAGTCCAAACATGTACTCAGGTACTACCATTTGATTAGAGAGATCATTGGTAGAAATGATGTCAAAATAGAGAGAGTTCCAACCAATCAAAATATAGCTGATCCGTTGACTAAGCCTATTTCCCAAAAGATTTTTGTGTCACATGTACATGCCTATGGTATTAGATATTAAAAGATGATTGGCTTTAGTGCAAGTGGGAGTTTGTTAGAGAAGTGCTCTAAAGGCTATCACCTTTAGCACTTATTGTACAAATCATTTTATGATTAATAAACACATTTTTTTGTATTTCGATGTTCATACGTTTATGGATTTGATGTTGATCTTAAATTGATTTAATGAAGTCCTTGATACAAAATATAGCATAGAGGAAAACATTATGAGATCATGATAATGGGATTCATATTATGTGTAATTATATTACAATTTAAACTTTCCTTAGTCATAGGATTAATAAGATGGGATATCATTAATCCGGATAGACTAGTGCATGTTATACTCCTTGATTAGATTAAGTAATAGATCTCATAAGCTGTAGACATGAGTTGTTTAGAGTTAACATGTGGATGCTTACTAAGGGTAGTAAGTACATTGGATTGACCTACTATGAGACAATCATATGGATATTATATTCTAGTGTCAATGAGAGTCTCATCATAACAATGTTGTAAGTATCCCTTAACTTGAGGTGCTTAAGGATATCTCGGATACTGATCCTGTGCTTTGACTCCATTCATCGGTGTTTTTCAGGGGTTACTTATAGGGTGGTGATTGGGTACAGCTTAAGGTATTCGGAGGTAATTAAGTAGCCAATAAAGGATTCACCACTCCTGATAGAAGGAGATGATACCCACGGCTTCTTATCGAGGTCATTACTCATGAGTCTCTGGCCAGAGCAAATATGTGTCATGAAGAGAGTCTTCAATGATACATAAAGTAATGAGATCATTAGGGTAAGATCTAATATCACTTAGACTAGATGTGACGTAGTCAGTCTAGTCGGAGTTGACAATTTGACCATACTCTGAACCAAGTGGGGTATAGATGGTGAAAGGACAAATTATATGGCAACATTGTGTATGGAAGGGTTCGTAGTCAAACCACTGACTTTTTGGTCAATTAGGGGTCATGACATGTTGCTAGATACCGCTCTTGACTTACTTAAATTAAGTGTTAATTCAAATGGCCAAACTAACCGGAAACCTAATGGGTCACAAACATAAGAGATCCGAAGGATGAGTAAAATGGTCTTAAATGGTGATTCAAGATATAAGAGAGTATTTCGGGATCGTATCGCGATGTGATCATGGTAGAAAACGTTGCATGGAATGTATTAGAAACAAGTGTTGTTGGTTTCCATTAATGCATGCTATTCATGGTCATTAACTTCCCATAACTTCCATTAATGCATGCTATTCATGACTATTAACTTCCCATAACTTTCCATTAATGATGGGGGTTATAGAAGGCCAAATGGTGCAGAAAATTGAGATGATTTTCGTGCATCTTGTGTAAGACACAAAAGAAAAAAGAAAGTTTTTTTTTCTTACATATACATTTTTTCTCTTTAACTTTCTCAAGAGTTCTTGTCTTTGTTAGCACAAAGAAAGAATTCTAGCCATCTCTTAGTGAGGTTTCATCCTTCTTTCTTTGTGTGAACTTTTATTAGAGATGGTTTGTGTTGATCATTATGGATTACGATAACCCAATGTGGAGAAGATTAAAGAACGAAGGAGATCGTCAGAAAGTTATGTAAACATCTTACATTTCATGTTTTTGTTTTTCTATATCTATTTGCATGAGTAGATCTATTTTTGAGGTTTCGTTTTAGTTCTGTTGCATATATTTGATATATATTATGTATGAGATGCATGATCAGAACCTAACAATGTGCAGCCTCCTTTTTGGTGTCTTTCTTTGCTTTAAATACTTCTTGAGGCTTCTAGGGTTCTTTCTAGGATTTCTCCACTTAATTTGGTTCCAAAAATACAAAAATTTTGCATACTAGAAAACATTGTGCATGCACAATTGTGCATCCTATCCATGCTCTTTATCATGATCATGACGGAGGCTCATCCCATGCACCAGCTGCTCATGCATGATCATGATTGTGACAGAGCCTCATCCCATGCAGTAGCTGCTTATGCACGTTCATGCATCTTCCTATTCTTCAAATTCTTCATCTTTTCTTCAATTTTCCTACTTTAACTCACTTACAATACACATCAAACAACCTTGAAACATAAAATTAAGATCAAATTCTTACTCTTAAATAATAAAAAATTAAAACACTATCAAAAACACAATTCCAAGTCCTAAACATATGATTATCATTTAATAAAACACTTAAAAACACACTTAAACTTGTAGAAAACTTACTAAGTTTTATACCTATCAACATCCCCACACTTAAATCTTTGCTTATGCCTAAGCAAAACTAAAACCAAAAACAAATAAAACACAAAAACACATAAGCACACAATCATGCAACAATGCAATAATGGGGGCAGTTCTAGGCAAAAAGTAGGAAAAGCTTTACATGACATCTACTATGCTTCCACAACTCTAAACCCAGCTCAATTGAATTATTCGACTACTGAAAAAGAATAGTTATATGTGGTTTTTGCTTTAGAAAAATTTCGATCGTATTTGCTTAGTACTAAAGTAAGTGTTTATTCTAACCATACAACTTTATGACACTTGCTTACAAAGAAGGAAGCAAAACCGAGGTTGATCAGATGGATTCTCCTCCTTTAGGAATTTTACTCGGAGATTAGAGATAAGAAGGGGCAAAAAACGTGGTGGCTAACCATCTTAACCATTTGATCAAGGAAGAAGATGACATCCCTCTACGACAGACATTTTCAGATGAACAATTATTTTCTACCGATGTGACACCACCATCGTATACAGACATTGTAAATTTCTTAGTCACTAACAGATTACCTATTGGTTTGTTAATGACTCAAAGGGATAAGTTGCAGAATGAAGTGAAGTATTACATTATGACCCATATCTTTGGAGGCATTGTGTAGATCAAGTCATCAGGAGGTGTGTACCTGAAAATGAGACATCCTCGATCTTAGCCTTCTACCATTCATATGCTTGTGGAGGACATTTTGAAGTAAAAAGGATGACTTATAAAGTTCTGGAGAGCAATTTCTACTAGCCGTCATTGTTCAAAGATGCATATACCTTCTGCTAATCATGTGACAGATGCCAGCAGTCAAGTAACCTGCCCTGTAAGGATCAATTGCCACAAACCCTATGTTATTTTGTGAAATTTTTAACGTTTGGGGTATCGACTTTATGGGACCTTTCCCTCCATCTTTTGGCTTTACGTATATATTACTTGTAGTCAATTATGTTTCTAAATGGGTGGAATCCAAAGCCACTATAATTAATGATGCAAAGGTTGTTGTAAATTTTGTTAAGACTAATATTCTTTCTAGGTTTGGGTATCAAAATCAATCGTTAGCGACATAGGAACCCACTTTTGTAATAGGGTGATGGAGACAATGTTTAGAAAATATCACATCATGCATAAGGTTTCCATTACTTACCACCTCTAAACCAACAGGTAAGCTGAAGTCTCGAATCGAGAAATCAAGTTGATCATGAAAAAGACCATGCAACCCAATAGAAAAGATGGGAGCATAAGATTAAATGGTGCACTATAGACCTACAGGACGACTTACAAAACACCAATTGGGATGTCTCCGAATAAACTGGTTTTTGGGAAGCCATGTCACATAAAAAGATGCAACATGAATTTGGATGATACGGGTGTGCATAGAAAGTTGCAGCTGCAAGAATTGAAGGAGATGAGGAATGACTCTTACCACAAACCAATGATATATAAGGAGAAGATTAAGGCTTTTCATGATAAGATGATTTCAAGGAAAAGCTTCGTTGTAGGTCAGAAAGTGCTTTTATATCACTCCAGACTTAATTTATTCCTAGGTAAGTTACGCTCTTGTTGGGTTGGTCCATTTGTTGTTACCCATGTCTTTCCTTTTGGTGCAGTAGAGATACGGAGTCTGAAAACTGACAAGACATTTAGAGTGAATGGTCATCGCTTGAAACTGTATTATAAAGGCTTCCAAACAGAGGATTTGGAAGTGTTGATACTTGAAGACGTGACTGATGTCAGTTGAAGAAAGCAACATGGAGTCGAGCCAATGACAATAAACAAAGGTGCTTCTTAAGAGGCAACCCAATGGAAGTCAATTTTTGTTTATTTACATTTTTCCATTTGCTATTTTCATGATATGCTCCATTTTTTGCATATGATGTTACATTGGGGACAACATAAGTTTTAAGTGTGGGGTTAGGAATCTTAGTTTTTACGCATGTTTTGAGTTTAATTGTAGCTTATGTGGCTTCTTAGGCGGTTTTCAAAATAAAACAAACAAAATAAAAAATGTTCTTGTTTTCTATTGCCTTTAAGATTATATTATAATATCCCGTTCTCATACTAAGAGTTAGAATCCTAGATTTCTGTATATGAGACATAGTATTGAGAAAATAGAAAATGCATTCCATTTACATGCATATCACTAGCATAAACATACACACATATGATTATTGATTTTTATACACATTACCAAGACTGTACATGCACTCAATTGACATTATGGGTTATAAATGATTTTAAATGATTATGATGCGAATTGTGATTTATTTATGTCTTGAATTTTTGATTTGGTGATTTATAATTATTAATTTAGAATTGTTAGTAAAATTTGGGAGATTTATAAAATTATGGGTATTTTTGGACTAAGAAAAATGCCAAGGGGCAAAACAAATTGATTTGTGGTAATAAAAATAAGGGACAATATGTAGTAAAAATAATTGACAAGTGGCATTAGGATTTAATGACAAGTTTCATAAAAATTTGGGAAATAATTGGATTAGAAATTGAGTGACAAATGGACTAGTCATTTAAAAGATCAATTGGGGACCATGAGAGGAGGACATGTGGTAAGTGATAAGTGCCAAGCCACTTGCCACACACCTCACTCTTGACACATTTACTTGAAAGATAACCATCTTTGTCTTTCATTTTGCTTTGGCTAAATGCTCTTTTCATTTTCGTTCTTCTCTTCTTCTTCACTCACGATTTTCTTACCAACCCTCATTATGTTGATCTTTGCCCAACTCCTTCACTTTGTTTATTCAAGATCGTTGTTATCTCTTCTTCTTCATGAAACCTAGCCTATTCTACCTTGGTAAGATGATGATCATGTGATACTTTGGAACTAAAGTTTTACGTGATTTTTGAAGAAGCTTGGAGTTAAAACAAGTTATACACTAAACTTCATGGGTTGTTGTAAATGAAACATATATGATGATTGTTTTGAGATTGAATGATCATGATAATAGAGTTGAATATATAATGAAATGTTGGTGAAGAAATGAATATATATTGATGTTCTATTTTGTATAAATGATAAATGATAGGTTATGAGTTGTCTTATGGATGTTTGGTAATGTAAATGTTATATGAAAGTGTGTTGAAAGTTGATGAACATTGATAAATAAATGTAGGTGTTTGTGTTCTATTTTTGTGAGTATGAAAACCATGGATTATAAGTTGTTATGTGGATAAAATAGATTGGGAGTTGAGGTTTATTAAAAGTGAAAATATGTTAAAGAAAAGACCTGTAAAATGTTCTTGAAATGAGAAGAACTAAGATGATAGTGAATGATAGAAATCATGTTCTGTTTTTGTATGATTGATAACAATGATTTATGGATTGTTTCACAGATGTTTAGGAGTTAGAAATGATGTGAGAATGATGAGGATATGAAGTCTAAATGATGACTATGTAGATGATTACGAAAGAGATAAAATATGGAAAGAGTTAGGAATGCAAGTATCATAGGATTAAGTGAATGAAAATGAATTAATTGAGTAGAGTTTTATGAGATTTAATGTGACCTATATGGTAGTTAGATTAGTATAAAATGAAGTTGCATAAATGGATGTGAATTCTGAAATAACTGGAGTGTTAATGAGGTTGTTTATGTTGTGGAATTTGTGGAAAAATGAAGGAAGACAGACAGGGCAAGATCATAGCATAGTCCCCATAATCGTGGCCTGTATTATTTAGGTTTTGTCATGATCGTGGCAGAGTCCCCATGATTGTGGCCTGTTGCATAAGGTTCTATCACCATCGTGGGAAGGTCCACCACGATCGTGGGCTAGCTATTAAGTGAAATGTTCTCTTTTAAGTGATGTTTGAAATAACTAATAATAAGATACTTTTTTATTATGCATTTAGGCTTGAATGAGGCTTGAAATGAACATAGTTGATGATTGATTAGTTGATAAAGTGATTGATATGTTTAGGTTTAATAATTAAGGTTATAACTTTAGAATGGATTGATGAGTTAAATAATGTGAATTAAGGATAGATACCCGGGATTGTCATTGAGCATGCATTGTACATAACACATATACATATGTGTATGATTAAGTATTAATATGATTGAGTAAATTAGTAATGTGTAAATGTGGGTGTGTGTTGCATGATATAGAAATGCAAATAGAACAACAACATCCAGACATGTCGGGATGTTAAGGCAATAACTATCTAGAGCGTACTATGAGTAACCTAGATGTTCTTACTAGACTTGATTGTAATTGCTTAAATTCCAATTATTGAACTAATATTCATGTGTATGTGATAATTCTGAACATTTATAGTTCGAGGAGTTCGATAATTGGGAATGTATTGGAAGTGCTCTGATTGTATGTGTATTTGAAGGAATAAGTGTTCTCAACAAATATGTTGAATGTCGGACTTATGTCCGATGAAAAAGTAAAAAATGAATGTGTGTACTGAATAAAGGTGATTGATTGTATATATGTGATTTGATGCATTTCATTACATGTCATGCATGATCAAATAAAGAAAGTTATGACCGGAGTGGCCAGTAAAAAGAGCTTAAAGCTTATAATGTGTATAAGAGCCACAAGCTCAATATATAAAATGAGGCCGATATCTATAATGGATACGGGATAATTATCAATGAGCCTGATAATCACAACAGATACGAGACAGTTAAAAAGACACTCGGTCATAATAAAGTAATAATTGGAAGTGAGTCACATGCGTATTGCATATACAATTTGATATGTGTTAAATGAAAGATTGAAATGAGTTTTCTGAATTGCACTGAAATTGAATTGTGAAATAATCTGCAATATTTGATTACGTGAATTGTCTGTGAATTTGAAATACGAATGGTATATGTGTTTTGATATAAGTGACCATCAAAATTGCAAAACTCATTAAAATTGCAACGTGACTTTTCAGGTACGAGAAAGGAGACTTAGCCTCGAAGATAAATTAGAAGAAACCTAGTATTGCATTTGGACTTAAGAAATGGCTCAAAGGTCAGTCAGTTGAGACTGAAGAGTTAGATAAAGTGTTTTGCTTAGTTCTCATTTCATATAGAAAGTTGTAAAAGAGCAGGAGACTCTTATAAGCTTTTGATACTGTATATATATGGATAGATATGAAAAGCTATAGTGTATTATGTTTTATAAATGAAATAGGAACGTTTTGGTAATTTGGATAATTGTGTTTTTAAATTGATGCCATATAAGTGAATATGACTGCTCTAATGTGCCGCTTGCACAGGGCATGTCTCAAATGTCCTCGGGATGTAAGGGCACATGCTAGGTGAAAGTGGGGTGTTACATATATATTCATAATTAGAGTGTGAATTGACTAGAAAATCCATGGCAACTTTAGCATGTACTTTTGCTCTGGTGATTGGTTAATGTGCATTATCCTTAGAAGAGTGGTGACTAGTAGTAGATAAAAACTAGTGAGATTTTGAGTCATATTTGTTGGATCGCCTATGGCCCGAGTATTCATAATACACAGAGGAATGGACCATACTACACAACAAAAATATAACCGAAACTATATAACATGTACGGATTTACCTCTTTGATGTGGATTGATATTTGTTTTTCAGATTTGTAGACACTGTAGTGCGCAAACGTCCTCTACTGGTATCCACACGAGGATGAACGATCCGGGCAGCGACTAATGTATGCTAGCATGTTCCAAAACACCTTTTGAACGCCGCACAATTTTTTCTCTCGAAAAACGAATGGCTGGTGGCTAGGGTTTTCTTCTGTCTTCTAATAAGACATAGGTTCTCTATTTTATAGAGAAACCCTAACCCTTATTCCTATTAGGAATAAGAATATCATAATCCTAAACCCATTAGGATTATGAAAGCCCAATAAGTTTCGGCCTATATTATATCTTATATAATAAAAGCCCGATAACTTAATTCAATCTAGCCCAATAAATATATCCACATATATTTATTC
>JANQAP020000205.1:947012-960797 GCA_026874005.2 Erythroxylum coriaceum | reverse complement strand
ATAATCAAATATGATTGTGTTTTTGCTCATGACTCTCAAGGTTTGTAGATTGCATTTTTTTCAAGTATTAATAAGGGAAAAATTTTGTGATTATGACTTCTAGACAAATTTGTATTGTTCTAGGTTGAATAAGATAGAATTCTCTTCTTAAAATCATAGATATTTTTCTTAGCTTTCCAACGGTATAAAGTTTGAAATTTTTGGATTTCAGACGCAAAAGATATGGCATTCAGACAAAGTATAGGTACTAGAAGATGTGAGGCAACAAAAGATGTGAGGTATCAGACGAAATAGGACACTAGAAGATGTGAGGCACCAGAAGATGTGAGGTATCAGACGAAGTGGGACACCAGAAGATGTGAGGCACCAGAAGATGTGAGGTATCAGACGAAATAGGACACCAGAAGATGTGAGGAACTAAAAGATGTGAGGTATCAAACGAAGTGGGACACCAAAAAATATGAGGCACCAGAAGATGTGAGGCACCAAAAGATGTGAGGTATTAGACAAAGTGAGGCATCAGAAGATGTGAGGCACCAGAAGATATGAGGTACCAGAAGATGTGAGGTACCAGTCGAAGTGAGGCATTAGATGAAGCATCAAAAGAACTTTTGACCCTCTAGATGGCAAAATTCTTCTTCAAGGTCTTCATGAAAGTTGTAGATCTCAAAGTCCTTTTTGAAACCATCCTAAAACGACTGCAATCCAATATAGTTAGTGAAAGTTATGCTAATTGTCCCAAGATAGGTTCAATATGATTGAGGACATAAACATGGTTGACTCTTTTGGCAATAACTTCATCGTCCGACCTCTAAATGAAATGATTCTTAAACCAATAGATTCCTAACACATTTCTCTACCTCTCCGTAAAATTTTGATATCTATTAGGTTTGATTGAAGAAGATTAATAGAAAGAAAGTGGAGGAATTGATTGGAGAAGCATGATTTAGTTATGAACCTACTTTGACTTTTAATCATATCTTGACCTGTAGAGCTCCAGATGGGACAATTATTGTTTCAAAATAAACTAGAGACATGGAGCTTCAATTGTTCTGAAGAAGTCAATTTATGTTTCCACTTTTAGAACAGGTTACGGTTAGAGAGTTCATGGAAATAACTCTACAGGGTAATTCACGAGCTCAAGTTTTATGGCTTTCAGATAATTGGGCTCCAAAAACAGGGTCCAGTAGTTTATCAATAGCTCAAAGGGATAAGTTGTGGAATAAAGTGAAGTATTATGTTTGGGATGACCTATACCTTTAGAGGCAGATGAAGTCATCAAGAGGTGTGTACCTGAAAATGAAACACCCTCGATCTTAGCCTTCTACCATTCGAACAGATGTGGAGGACATTTTGGAGTAAAGAGGACAACTCATAAAGTTCTGGAGAGCAGTTTCTACTGGTTGTCATTGTTCAAAGATGCATATAACTTCTGCAAATCATGTGACAAATGCCAACTGTCAGGTAACCTATCCCGTAAAGATCAATTGCCACAAACTCCTATACTTTTCTGTTAAATTTTTGACATTTGGAGTATTGATTTTATAAGACTTTTCCCTTCGTCTTTTGGCTTTACTTATATATTACTTACAGTCAATTATGATTCTAAATGGGTGGAAGCCAAAGCCACCAGAACTAATAATGCAAAGGTTATTGAAGATTTTGTTAAGGCTAACATTCTTTCTAAGTTCGAGGTACCAAAAGCAATCGTTAGCAATAGAGGAACCCACTTTTGAAACAGGATGATGAAGACAATGTTCAAAAAATATCACATCATGCACAAAGTTTCCAATGCTTACCAAAACCTAAATCAACGGACAAGCTGAAGTTTTAAATCGAGAAATCAAGTTGATCCTAGAGAAAATTGTGTAGTCCAATGGGAAGGATTGGAGCGTAAGATTAGACGACGCACTATAGGCTTATAGGACAGCTTACAAAGCACCAATTAAGATGTCTCTATATAGATTGGTGTTTGGAAAGTCATACCATATTTCAGTGGAATTACAACATAAGGCATGTTAGGTTATCAAAAGATGCAACATGAATTTGGATGATGCAGGTGTGCATAGGAAGTTGTAGCTTTAATAGTTGGAGGAGATGAGGAATGACTCATACCAAAATGCAATGATATATAAGAAGACGAAGGCCTTTCATGATAAGATGATCTCAAGAAAAACTTTTCGGTGGGCCAGAAAGTGTTATTATATCACTCCAAACTCAAACTATTTCGAGGTAAGTTTCGTTCCCGTTGGATTGGCCCATTTTTTATTACTCATGTATTTCCTTTTGGTGCAGTAGAGATACGAAATTTGAAAACTAACAAGACATTTAGAGTGAAAGGGTCATCGTTTGAAGCTGTATTATGAAGGCTTCCAAATAGAGGATTTAGAAGTGTTATTACTGGAAGTTATGACCAATGTCACTTGATGAAAGCAAAAGGGAGTCGAGCCAATGACAATAAACAAAGGCACTGCTTGGGAGGCAACCCAAGGGAAGTCAATTTATGTTTATTTACATTTTCACATTTATGATTTTCGTGAAATGCTCCATTTCTTGCATTTGATGTTACTTTGGGGACAATGTAAGTTTTAAGTGTAGGGGAGGGGATCTTAGTTTTTATGCATGTTTTGAGCTTAATTGTAGCTTATGTGGCTTCTTAGGCCATTTTCAAAATCAAACAAACAAAATAAAAATTTTTCTTATTTTCTATTACTTTTAGGATTATTTAGTCATAATTAAAGTGTGAATTGACTAGAAAAATCCATTGCATCTTTAGCATGTACTTTTTCTCTTGTGATTGGTTAATGTGCATTATCTTTAGAAGAGTAGTGACTAGTGGTAGACAAAAATCAGTAAGACTTTGAGCAGTATTAGACTGACATATCCATATCAGTCTCACTATCTTTTGTTATGTATGACCTTTATGGCATGTACTTCCTGACTTTGCTTTGATTTTATATTCAAGACCAAATTTTTATCACATACATTTTCATGAAAATGATTAGGCATTCTTTGTTGTTTACGAGCTACATTAGTCAAATAGCCTATTCATTTATATGAATTTTCTTTGTTAACCGCCTTTGAGCTTTATTAGCCTTTCCTTTTGTATAAACAACATTACATGTTTTTAAACCTAACCAAATATCCTACCTAAGCCTTAAAGCTAGTGGAACCTTTATTAATTCTTGATGACTGTGATTATACAAAAGCTTAAGTGCGGGGGTATGCATACATTTGAATTCGTTATATTTGTTAAAATGCCATGTTATGAAATCCTATGTTAATGTAGGTTCTATCACTATTATATTTGAAAAAAAGAGAAAAGAAAACAAAAAAATGTGTGAGTTTGAATAAAAGTATCAAAGAGGAAATACAATTGTTTTGAAAAGTTTTTAATTACTAGTTTATCCTCCTTAAGTTGTATTGAATGGGTGGTTTGAATATATTGTATATAAGGCAGATGTTGTTTTGGATGAAGCACTCTTTGTGTTATGTTCATATGGTTTATGGCATGAGAGGTGAATTGAGTTGTGAAATATAATTATTGCACTCGTCATAACTGACGATGTAATAGCCCAGACCACCCCGCTCACAGATATTGTCTGCTTTGGGACTAGGCCCAGTCAAGCCCTCACGGTTTTGTTCTTCCCACCCCTGGGAAAACGCATCTATGAGGGAGAGGTTTCTATAGCCTTATAAGGCCTACTTCGTTCTCCTCTCCAATCGATATGGGAATCTAACATTCCACCCCCTTGGAGGCCCAGCGTCCTCGCTGGCCCACAGGCCTAGATCCACCCCTATGATCTGTTCTATAGGCTCACACAACTGTGTCTTTAAACACAAAGGAGACACGAAATCAAGTCTGATGGATGAAATATGACCATTCTATTAGAGTGTGATTAACAGTTACGACTGGTTTGTCAAGCCTTTCTAACCTATGGAGGATCATTCTCAGCCTCTTCTTGTGGTTGAGATGGTCGATTGGTTGTCTGACAGACTCAAACCTTTTAGGAATGTTAGATTCTCATATCGATTGAAAAGGGGAACGAAGTAGGCCTTATGCGGCTATAGAAACCTCTCCCTCGTAGACGCATTTTTCCAAGGGTGGAAAGAGCAAAACTGTGAGGGCTTGGCTGGCCCAAGGCCCAGGGTGGACAATATCTATGAACGGGTGGTCTAGGCTGTTACAGTTTTCAACTGACACTACATAAATAAGAAAAAATAAGAGACATGACTACGTTTTGTTTTTTGTAAGAGAGCAATAAACTAGGGCCAAAAGCAAGAGAAAAAAACATTTAAAACTTTACATGCTAGAAATAAAACAAAACCCTAGTTTACTACTCTCTTACAAAAACGTTCCACCACTTAAAAAAGAAGAATTACTTTGCATTCTACCAATTAAAAATGCAGAAGTACTCTGCACCGATCTTCCGCGTTCTGCCACTTAGAAAAGGAGAAGTAATATGCACCCATCTTTATTTATTTAATCAATTTTGCCACACCTCGCCTATAGATATACCTTTTAGTCTAGAACCTTTCAATACGATGTCATTCACTGTTTTATATTAGTGCT
Source organism: Erythroxylum coriaceum (assembly GCA_026874005.2). Lineage (NCBI taxonomy): Eukaryota > Viridiplantae > Streptophyta > Magnoliopsida > Malpighiales > Erythroxylaceae > Erythroxylum > Erythroxylum coriaceum. Next base: position 956,224 of record JANQAP020000205.1, on the reverse strand, counting down.
TTTTATTCACTGCATTGATTTCTTTAGGTGTGTGATTAAATCCATTTCATATATTATATTAAATCAAAATATATTTTATTTGGATAGTTGATTAGGGAGAGTGTTGTGAGTATTTTTTATTTTTTCACTAAAAGAAACAAATGATTAATTGAGTTAACAAATGAAGAATTCTTTTAGTCCTATTATATAAATTAAATTACCTTTAGGAGAAATTTGTGTGCATCGGAGGCTATTTCTTTCCTTGCATTATGTGTTTTACTTAGTATACTGTTTCATTGCATTAATTTTTAACTATACATTTATTATATTTTAATTATATTTTAACATCTAGTTACCTTTTTATAGGTGCAAAACTAGTTAATATAAGACGTAGGATTTCAGTCACTTCTATTGATGAATAACAAAATATTCATCATATAAGAGATGAGTCTCAAGTTACAGAACTATGTAATATGCAAACTATTGCAATAACTAATACTTCAAATGATACATCTAGTCAAGGATAAGTTACTATTACCACAAGTTATGTATCCTCTATTTTTTATAATTATTTTTTAAGTTAATAATATCTAATTTATATATTTTTAATTGCTTAAATAGGGAGTGGAATTCTAAAAAAAAAAGGGACCAACCATCAATGTAAAGCTTGCAAAAAAGAAAGCTAAAGGAAAAAATATTGATGCTCAATTTCCTCTTCCATACTATAAAGTATGTGGTAAGCATGCCAGTCTCCTTAAATCAGAGGTCACAATGTGCATTTGACAACGTGCGCATCTTCACATCAATAGCCAGAAGGATATGCCCGATGAAAATATCAAGGAAATATGGATATTGTTAAAGGTATAGCTGCATATAAATACATATATGTTGTAAGGATTTTATAATATAAAATGATTTATTTATTATTTAAAGGTATAACCCTTTGGTATCAATTGTAGGACAAATTTAATTTTATAAATGAGGTGGAATCTTTTGTGATGAAACAAATGCAATCTCAATATAAGAATTGACTTTATCATTTGCATCAAAGTTATCTCAAGAACAAAGAATGTCCACCTGATATGGATGAAGCTGATTGCCAGTGGTTGATTTCCAAAAAATGGGAGACAAAAAATTTTAAGGTAATTTTATTATTTCAATAAAAATTTTGGGTAGTTTATTTTCTATTACTAATAAATTTTTTATTTTTTGTATAGGATCAAAATGAAAGGAACACAAATAATAGAGCTAAGCAACAAATGAGATCAATCATTGGCACAAAATCAATTCTACAAAAGGCATATGAAATGGTGAATAAAATGTTATATTAACTTTGAAAATTAATATTAAATTTTATATACTTAATATTTTTATTATTGCTTTTTCAAAAAGATAAGGACATTAGAGAATGGCCGGATTCCGTGCAACTTTGGAGGGTAACTAAAATGAAGACAAATGGAGCTTAGTCTACCTCAAATGGAGAAGAAATAATGGTATACTTATTTAAGTAAAATTATATTTTATTTTTGATAATATAGATAAACATAAATATTGAAAATTTTTTATAATTTTATTTTATTTTTGAATATGCAGAATAAACGTCAATAAAAGGGTGAAGTAAATCATGAGGCAATTCAATCAACGCCTTTACTACTAGTTGAGAATTTCGCTTGTGTTTTAGGAAGAAGGTCAAACTGCTCACTTGGCGTAGGTGTTAAGGGGATGACATCAAACTATTAAGAAAAAAGTAAGTTATGGACTTAAAACAACTTCAAGGAATTTTTTCATATTTAGCAAAATATTGGAGCGATTCCTAGCATGTTACTTAATCTGTCTTCACCAAGTACTCCAACTAATTATGTAACTATAATTGATAATTTATTATTGTATTATAATATTTTATTATTTAATTAATATATAAATATTTATTATTCTAATTAATTTTTTGTTTGTTTTGTAGGATAATAATCCATAGTTGCCTTGATTATGTCATCAATGTATGGCCTTTGAAGGACAATCTCTAATGCTTTGAGTTTTATTATTTTCTTTGAGTTTTAAGTTTGGCAGACAAAGAAATTTTAATTTTAGTGTTTAATTTTGTTTCTTCTGTCGAATTACTATGAGTTTCAAAATAATTGTTATATTCAAAATTTTATTTGTGACAATAGTGAACATAATAATGACAAAATTGTCATAGAATATAATTTTAAAATTTATGTTGAAAATTTATGATACCATTAACAAAAATATTGGTGACTATATTTTTCTTACAATATGATTTGTCACTATCAAATGATAATATTAATAACGAAATATCTTTTATAGATCAAACTCACTTAAGTGACAATATTTCTTTTCATAATTTTATATAATTTTAGTGTGAAAAATGTTGTCACAATATAATAGTGTTTATGACATTTTCAATGTATCACTAATAATATTTGTGACGTTTTTGATGTATTACTATTACTATCTTTTTTGTCGACACTATCATCACAAATATTATTAGTGGCAAAAAGCAGTGGTAATAAAAACCATAAGTAATTGTGTTTTGTCACTAATGTAAATGATTTTAGTGGCAAAAACAGTGGTAATAAAAACCATAAGTAATTGTGACAACATTTTTTAAATATAGTCACTACTTCATTAGTGACGGAGGTATTTATGATGACAAGTGATGACTTTAAAAAATCATCACAAAAATGAATAATGACTAAAATTCATGCTTTTAGTGACAACTTTAACTTCCACTAAATGTCCATTTTCTTGTAGTGACACCAATAAAAGCTCTTATGTTAAGAGATTGTATGTAAGGAGAAATTAGGGGAATGCGTGAGAAAGCTGAGTAAAGATGGCTTATCTAATAAAGATCTAAAACCCAAAGTTGAAAAGACATTTAAGTGCTATAATTATTAACAAACTACATATATCAAGAGGAATCATTCAAACTATAGATAGCATTGGAGACATCTTTTTCATTTTTAGCTTGTCTACTTCAAAACTTATGGATTTTAGATATAAGATACCCACATCATATGATGCCAAACAAGGATTAGTTTGTATTATACATATAAGGAAACTTTGACACTGTCCAGTTAGAGGATAATAAAATTTGTAAAATCATCATAATAGGGCAAGTCAGGATAAAGATATTTAATGATATTATTAGAACGTTATGTGATGTATAACATATATCATGTGTTAGGAAGAACTATTTCTGAGAGTACTTTAAATGCAAATATTTTTATCTATAAAATTGATTGGGATAATATTAACATGGTAAATAGTGCATTAACTATGATGAAAGGACCAAGACTAGTAGTGGTAAGCATCCAAAAACTGATGGAGAGCATAGTTATAGGTGGATAGGTTACCACAAGAGATTTAGATGATGATAGTACTGCATTATGACATATATAATTAGATTTTCTCAGTGAGTAAGAAATGTTAAATTTTTATAAAAGGAGTCTAATAAAAGGGTGTCAAACAATATAAGTTGGATTTTTACAAGTTTTACATACTAGATACACATTCTAAAGAAAAATTCAAGATGGGCAGACACAAAATTAAAGGAGTTCTAGAACTATGTGCATACTGATGTATGAAGTTCTACTAGAGAGTTATTGATAGGTAAATCTCTATATTTTATAACATTTATTAATGATTTTTCAAGAAAATTTTAGGTATACTTCTTGAAGAGTAAATATAAAGTTTTTATGCATTTTATGGTATGGAAGGTCGAGGTGGAAAACTAAAAAGGTAGAAAAATAAATACCTGAGACCAGACATTGGTAATGAGTAAACATACTCAATTTTAAAAATTATACGAGGAGCATGAAAGTTAGAGACACTATATAATTTAAAAAACAATATAATAGAATGGTGTTTTGGAGAGGTTGAAGAAATCTATAACTAAAAGGGCTAGATATTTGAGGATAAATACGAGGCTCCTAAAATTTTTTGGAAGAAAGCAATAAGCATGAGATGTTACCTTATCAACAAATTATCACGAACATTACCAGATAGGATAGTGACCAATACTAGTAGAAAAGAAAGAATAAGAAAGTCTAAAGTTGTACTAGTAAAAAAAGGGGCATGCATAATAGGAGGGGAGTGATTATTATAAAACATTTTCTTTGGTGGTTCATCATACTTCCATCATAATTTTATTAGTGTTACTATTAATTTTGTATATGTAGTTGGAGAAAATAGAAATGAAGAAAACTTTTCTTCATAGTGATTTAGAGGAGCAAATTTATATGAAGTAGTCTGAAGGTTTTAGTCAACCTAAAAAGGGGTATCTCATGTGTAAATTAAATAAGTCACTTTATGAGTTAAAGTAGTCTCCATGGTAATGGTATAAAAGGTTTGATTTCTATATTATTTGAATTAGCTATAGGAGATGTGAGTATGATTATGACATATATCTTAGAAGTTAAGATGATGGATTATTTATTTTTATTTACTATATATGGATGATACATTAATTGTTGCAAAGAATATGTATGGTCTGCATACCTCGTCAAGAAATAAATTTGAGATAAAAGATATAGATGCTATCAAGAAATTACTAGGAGTGTAGATTTGAAGAATAAAAACTCTAAAAACTGTGGTTATCTCAATCTGTTTATTTTGGGAAGGTGCTTTACCAATTTGGAATAAGCAAGGCTAAACACGTTGACACTTTATTGACAAATCATTTCAGGTTTTCCCTATATCAGTGTATGAAAACTAAGTATGAGTAAAAATAAATTATCCATCCAATTACCATTAGATCAATTAAATTCTTAAATGCTCAGGAATTGTTATAGGTTTGTATATAAAAGTAGCTTTCACCCTTAAATGCAAAGGTAAATGATGTCTAAGGTACCACTTGCTTATATTATTAGATGTTTAATATATGCAATAGCTTGTACTAGGTTAAATTTGACTCATGGATTTAGTGAAATTAATAGTATACTTCAAGACTTGGAAAAAAATGTTGAGACAGTTAAATGGATATTTATGCACTTATAAAGAATGTTAAACCATGAGATTATGTTTAACAATCAGTAAGGTGATCCTTCAGTTGGGGGATATGTGAATTCAGATTATGTAAGGGATTTGAATAGCAGGATGCCTATCATAGGGTATGTCTTTACTATTACAAGAGGGACAATGTTTTGAAAATCAATATTATAATCTATAGTTGCATTGTCAACAACTAAAACAGAGTACAAGTAGTGTGAAATTTTTAAGGAGACATTATAAGTTATAAGGCTAATAAAATATCAATCAAGGTGGAGTTCAAATACATTGTAATAATTAAAGCCACTTATTTCGTAAAGAAAGTGTATTATATAAGGACTAAGCATATAAATATGGAATTTTTATAAGTTCAAAGAGTTGATTACAATTGGACAAATATTGTTAGAAAAGATTCATGCTTTGGAGAATGTACTTGACATGTTAACAAAGTTAGTTACCATGGAGGAGTTCCAAGTATTGCTTGAACTTGATTAATGTCTTAAGGTATTAAACATGGTTACAACCAAACTTTTACATAGTATATTCAGAAAGGTAGAAATTAATGTATATAACTAATATACACATACATGTAGTCTTAGAGTTTCTTAATGGAAACTTGTACATCTTGAAATCTTTTTGGATGAACATAGACTAAAATACGAACATAGCTCAAGACTTCATTCTTTGCAGTAGTTACAGGTGAAGGTAAGAGTTAAAGACATGGATGTGTTGATGTGGCAGAGGTATTTCCATGGTCACAACCATGTCTTATGTGTATAAATAAAAAGATTCATGAATTAAGACATGGTCATGTCTCAAGCATGTCTATGTCTGTTGAGAAATATAATGATCTATATTAATTTGGGATATAAGCGTGTCAGAACCCATGTCATGTTCTAGAAAAAGACAATGAGATCCATGACCTAGGATACAATTGCATTTCAAGTAATATTTAAGATAATCAATCTTATTTAAAAATATGTTTTTAGTAGATTTCAAATTTAGAAATATTTTAAGGTTAAGAGCCATTTAAACTAAGTTGGGTTTAATAAGAGATTATTTGAGTAAAATTGTATCACGTAGAGTTTACATATAAATATTGAAACACCCCATTACTATAAATTACATACCGGAACACCCTATGGATATTCTAGTATATAATCTATAATAATGACATATTAATTATCTCACCTTCACTTTATAACATGGTAACATATCTAACTTAGTGATGGCATCAACTATTGTACATAAAAGTCACCAAATTTTAGAACCAAATTCCAAACTGTATTCCTCATTTCGTTTCATAAATCCGAACGTATTTACATTGTAGTTTTTAAGAAAATCCATACATGTACATCATCATTTCCTAATACAAAATATCCTACATGAAAGAGGAAATTACCCAAAAAGTCTATCTAATCTTTCCAATCCCAACTGACTGACCTTTGAGCCATTTCTTCTTCTTCCCAAAAGTATAAGATTATACTTCTTATAGCATCTCTCAGTAGCTAAAGTCCTCTCTCTGTCCTGAAATGTCAACGTGCAATTTTGGGTGAGTTTTGCGAACTCAATGAGGTAACCATCATCGATGACTCACTCAATTCATGCAACACATCACACATATAACATATAATTAACATCTTTGCATTTTGTATAATTTATCACATATCACATATTACATTCTCATTCATGGGTAAGACAATTTTGCATTTCAAACAATCAAACATACTTATTAAAAAATGCATTTGAACTGCTCGTGTGACTCTTTTCCAATTATTACGTTGTTGTGACCGAGTGCCTAAACTGTCCTGTATCTATTATAGATACCGGGTTCATTTATATTGCCCTTATCCATTGGGGATACAGAGCTCATTTTACATAGTGAGCCTTTGGCTCTTAATTCACATGTAGAGCTTTAAGCTCGTTTTTGGTGGCTACTCAGGTCACAACTCTCATTATCTGATCATGCATTCATGAATGGAATGCATCTCTCATAATCAATCAATCATATCAAGAAGCATTTAGTTCGTCACATTCACATACACGTAGCACTTCAATATCACATTCATGTATCAAGTCTTGGACCTTCATTGTCCGGAATCAACACAATCAAATCACATTCATTTGATAATTCAAACATAATATAAAACAATCAATTAATTGAGTGAGACAGTCTAGGTTACTCACAGGTTGCTCCCGAAGCTAATGTCTGGAGGTTCCAGCAACGTTTGGATGTTTACGTTACAATTGCTCCTCTATATCAAGCAATAAACACATATCACACTTTTGTACAATTATAAGTATTTGTTAATGCATATATATGTATATGAAATATACACAATGCATGTTCAATGACAATCCCAGGTATCACTCTATTATTATCATCACAAAAACATTCATATTTCCAATCTCACATAAGTATTATTTATACTTATGGTTTATACTTCAATAAAACCATTAAAATTGAAATTCATAACTCATTTTGTCAATTCGGATTTTTCTTGAATATACCTTTGAGTTTATTGTTCATGATCAATTTGACCACCAAAATGAAATAATTTGGCAATACTTTCTTTTAGAAAATTTCTCTCCTACCTCTTAAGTTTCTAATGACTCCAAGATCATTCAATTCAGTTTAGTACTCTGAAAGTTATACTCCAAATACTGTAGACTATGCACATTAGAAATTCAACTAATGCATGATCATGTTGTCAAGTTGTACAACTCATATCTCTCAATTCCAATATCCACAAATTACAAACTTTATATCAATTGAAAGCTAAGAGAATAAGTTATAACTTTTGTGAAGACATTTTTGTCTGATTCAACCTACATCAATACCGTTTATTTGATAACAACAGGACATGATTTCTATCTCGGGTAGTGATATAGCCTAAGCCAAGACTCAATTTCAAGCCAGATTTTAAAATTCCTAGAGACATAATTAAAATTATATTTCTTCAGAAATTTGTATCCCTATGTCTCTAGTTTTCTCCGAATTTAGAATCATTCCATTTTGATAACTACAGAATAAGTTATGTATAATACGCTAGTTATGAAATTCCAAAACCCCTCATTAATTTCTTCTCAAATTTATCGCTAAATCTCTTCAAAATGATTTCACAAATGGTTATAATTTTTTGTGGAGATGTAGAACAATGTGTTTCGAGTCTATTGGTTCAAATTCCATGTCATTTAGAGGTCGGGAGAAGAAGTTATGGACAAAAGATCAAAGGATGTTCAAAACAGTCCCTTCTTTTTTTTCAGAGTTTCAGAGTCGCAATCGTGCATTCTTTCAACAGCAGAGTAGCAATCATGCTAAAGCACAATCATGACTTCCTTTATTTTTCAACAGAACCACGATTGTGTTGATGCACGATCGTGACCTGCTTTGTTCTCTTCCTTCGTTTCTTCCTTTCTTGCCATTTTTGACTAAAAACCAGAAGTTTTCAGACAAAACTTTCTTCTAATCAAATGTTCCTCTATGTCTTAGGTTTCTAACAACATCAAATTCATACATTTTGATCCTGTATCATCCAAGTTATGATCAAAATACTCCATACTATTTCTTATACCTCAACAGAACACTATTCTCAATTTCAAGACAAATTTTGAGACTCTTAAGGACAGAATTTAAATTCGATGTCTTCATGAAAAATGTAGCCTTACACCATTAGTTTAATCAAGATCAAGAATCATCTCATTTGGATAACTACAAATCAAGTTATTTGTAAAACACAGAAGCATAATCAGTTAACAAGTCACAGCTACATTCTCTAACACTCATCTTCCAATTTTGCAGATTTCACACCTAACACCACTTGTACAAAAATCACCATTTCTACTTCATTTACTCTTCATTCTCAACTCCATTTCAACTCAACATACTCATAAACAATTAAAAAACTAAGATTAAAACACAAACATCATAAAATTCGATCCTTACTCATGCATATCACCATTATACTGCACTTTCTTATATATTTTTCTGCATTATTACACCATATGCATTCTCTTCATTTCTTCCTCAAACTTTCATTTTAATCAATCTTTTTCATCTCTAAACATCATCATACACCTATCTCTTAACTCTAAATTCTTTTTTAAAACACTCAACACTATTCACGTACATCAAGTGAAAAACAACATAGTATATATAAAAATCAACTTGCAAGAATTTCTGCACTCTTCTCATGCACATTTCCATTGATCTTTCAACTCCAAAA